>JAQGBZ010000244.1:0-96705 GCA_034687125.1 Neelides folsomi | reverse complement strand
AGTATACTTTTACGATTAGAGTTAATTTTATTTAACAAAATTTGCCTAATTTTTATATCCATTAAAGTTAATTTAAGCGAGAAATCGAATTATCTAAAGTGAAATAAAATATTGAGTAGAAGTATTGGTTTGATCGAGTGAAATGAACGAGAATTCAAATCTCACCAATTCTTTGTGTAAAAAAATAATGATACAATTTCAATTACTTGTGAAGTGAATGACTTGTGAAGTGAGTTGTGCAAAGTGACCAAATAAATGTAACACAAAATGTGCCTCAAATAATCAAATTTAATTTATTAACCTTGTTACATATGTAACAAGGGAGGATTCAAAGGACGAAGATTGTACTATACTATTTTATCATCACTAATACTTTTATGTCAATTACACTTATATCTAACCTAACCTAATACCTTAATATTCACTATTTAACCTCACTCCTCAATATGAAATTAGGCCGCCCAAGTTGTAAAAAATATATTAAATTTAAAACTATGATGAATAAAGAAACTCTATTACAAAAAATTAAAAGTATATAAATATTAGTTCTTATTGCCGACATTGTATTTGGGTATTCGTACAGTTCTACTTAAAAAGATACTCACTTTCGCTAAGTTAAGTAATTTCTTCATAATATGATTTAATTATTAAATAAATAATTTTATATGGTTTATGAATCATTGAAATTTTATATTGGTATATTTAAATATTAAAATAATTTATTTGGTTTATATTTTTGTTCGATTAAATAAAAATGATTAACCAAGCGCCAACTGATTCACTTTATTCAAGGAATTAACAAAAATAGAATATTGGAAAATACATTGAAGTTATTGTAAGAAATTTAAGATCTTAAATAATTAAAGAACTAAAATAATTAAAATAATAATCATCATTAAAAGAGAAATATTTATAAAATATTTAACTAGTTTTGTTAAATTAGATATAATTGTTAAATTTATTAAAAATTTAGTCCGACAAGAATAAAATTTTGTAAACGGAAAATTTTTAAAATAATATTTTTAAGTATTTGTATATAAAGGGTATAAATTCATTAAAAGTATATTTAATATTTTCGATAAAAATGATAGGAATCAAATTATATTTGTTAATTAATACGCACGTTTTATATCTGATATATTTTACTTTAAATATTAATAACGTAGCAGATTCGTTTATTCTTTTTAATTCGGATTATGGTTCGAAGTACGATGAATATAAAGAAGCTTCTTTGTATTTAAAATTATTAAATAATTGTGATATACATTTAATAAAACTAATGCAAAATAAGTTAGGCGACGAAACTGGATTATTTTCAAATTATGTGAACTTTTATTCACAACCATAAAGACCGAATTTAATCCAATTCATGAGTATTTGTATAGAATTAAAAGCTGTGCGACCATTTTTAATAGATATTTGAATTGTAAAGCATTAATCATAATTGATGACAGAATGGTAACTCATGATGTTCATATTTTAAATTTTCAACATGATAATTGGAATTAAAAAACTAGTTTTATTTTCAATAAACAATTATTTCGTTTTAGCTTTCAAAGGAAATATAAATAAAATTATAGAAACAGATCAACGGCAAGATGTTTTAAACCGTTTAAAAAAACGGCCCTTTTCGGATTATAATGCTTTTAATACTTTTAATTACCCTACTGTTTCAAATTTAATCTATGCAATTTCAACAAAAACTAATATTCCTCCAAGAATTATGATATTAAAAAGTTTTATTAAATATTTAAATGTAAAAATTCAAGATAGTGGAAATAAATTTCGGAATTTTTTAAGAAACCTAAAATTCGCCCCAGAACCTAAAAATAAAATGTCAATTAAAGACCTTTTCACGATTTCGAAAATGTTTTGAAAGACTTTGAAGGAGGAGGCAAACGATAACATTGAATTCGATAAAAATGTTATAAATGAATATTAATATCTTAGTTAATGTCAAATGAAGAAAATATTTCCTCATATATTAGATGGAAATCATTGCATGTTTATTTTGGCTGCGATGAATTTGAATTTTTCTTTGGCAAGACATGAATTAAACGAAAATGATATAATTGATAGTTGGGGGGCAAATGGGGAAACTGTGCTAAAAATAATTACAAAAATAGAAAATAACGGAAACAAATCAAGAATTTCCCTTAGGCAATTTTACTCAGTAATTCCGGCCTCTAATGAACAATATACTTTTGCAAAATTCATAGAAAAAGATCGAATTACAAATTATAAATTATTTTATCTACCATTTGACAATTATGTTTGGATTTTAATTTTTATACCAATTTCAATTATCTATTTAACGCTCAAAGGTATAAAGTTCACACAATTGCACTTTATTGATATCAAAAACTTATCTTTATTTAATAATTCACTTACAATTTACTCAATACTTTTGGAACAATCTTTTTCAGATATTAAAAAAAATTTCTTCTGACATTATTTAAAATTAAGTTTTTATCAAAATAAAATCGATGCCTAAAGTTTGAAAACGAAAACACATTTTTTAATATATGTTATTTGTTCTTAACTCAATTTTATAGGATAAAAAATGCTAGCTGATAGTCGTAACCTTTGTATTCACAAGTAAAGTTATTATCAATTCTACATTTTATATACATATTTGTTATAAATATGACATTTGATAATATTATAATATTAATCACTTAGCTTATTTACGCATATCTATCTATATTATGCTTAAAATTAAAATTATGATCCTGAATAAACAAAATATTCCATTTCTTATGTATAGTACATGTATTCATTATATCATACACATATTACTACATACATACATGTATGTATAATATATATTGTATTTATATGAACAAAATAATTATTTATCTTGGTATTAGTGTTTATACTTCTTTTATACTATAAGATGCATGCATATAATAAATAATAATGTAGGTATAATACAGATATATGCATGTAATAGAACTTATATTCAACTTAAAAGAAATTCATGAAGGATATGATAAGATATAAGTAAGTTAAAATATTTGACTATGAATGTTAGAGTTGAATCACTAATATAATATGTATCTTAAATAAACTTTATAATTAAATCATAAATGGTTTCATGTTTCACAGCCACGGTTTAACTATTAACTAGTATCAATTATATTACTTAAGTGCACACATGTGATTTGGAGTTTTACTTACTTTTTGATTTTCGCTCTATTTTATACTATAAAATTAATATTTAATCATTGTTAACTATTATTTTACCATTTCCCCTGATTGTCTAAAATTTCAAAAGTTATTTCTCGTGTTATTCTAAGAAGGATTAAATAATTAAAGTGTTAAGATATTTTATGATATACTATTCATTTCAATTTTTATTGACTTAAAAATGCTCAGGATATTGAAAAGGCCTTCCTTTCCTCGTTTTTGTTCATTTTCTTCCCTTTCATCTTCCTTCGAAATATCCGAAGAAGTGAAAGATGGAATTGCCAACGGACTTCCCGTCGTCGCTCTCGAGTCCGCCATTTTAACTCATGGCATGCCCTTTCCCCACAATATTCAAACAGCATTTTCTGTTCAGAAAATAATAAGGCAAATGGTAAAAAATATATAAGTTAAATTACATTGATCATTTTTATATTTACTGAAACTTAATTTAGAATTTATAAATTGTATATTTATACAAATATTCTGTGTATTATGTACATATTGGTAAGACTACATATACATATAATACCTACTATACATCTTTACTAGCTATAATATGTATGAATAGATGAGATTATTAGATTTAATAGATCTCTTGAGATGTAAAATCAAATGTTAAGATTTATCAATTTTAAAAGAACGTGATTTAATTTATTAAGGGCGCCATTCCCGCGACAGTTGGAGTTCTCCAAGGGAAATTGACAGTTGGCCTCAGAGACAGACAAATTGAAATTTTGGGAGATCCATCGACGAAGTCGGTGAAAGTTTCAAGAAGAGATTTCCCGTTCGTCTTAGCAAATGTATGAGAACTTTGTTTAAATTAACCCTCATTTCCGACACTTTCACCTTCTCGCTTCATTGAATTCGAATCAACTTTAATAAGAACTAATTTTCCCTCTCAAACTTTGAATAAGAGAAAATGTCAATTTTTAATATATCTTGGAAATGACAGTCTTAGTAAATGTTAAATTTCTAATATAATATGGATTTTGCATACATCTTTATACTACATCTTAATATAGTTTATAATTTTTAATATTTAGTAGTAATATGATACACAATATCTATAATCTGTACCATTATGTATATATGTGGTAATTGGTAATATTTTACAGTATATTATAACAAATATAATCTAATTATTAATGGTGGAGAAAAGATTTTGATGATTATTTTAGAAACTTAATGGAGGGACAACAGTTGCAGGGACAATCATAGGAGCTGTCAATGCGAAAATTCAAATATTTGTTACAGGTAGCTTAATTTCACATATTTTTACGTAATTTACGCTACATGGTAGGTACATAACTCTGGTTATAAAGTCAGCTCTTGAGTTTCCGCTTTTAGAACATCTTTTAGATAGTAATAATTTTAATAGTGATATAATTTTAGGATTTATATAATACATATGTACACTTATAATATATTATGTTACGAATTTTATGTATTCTATTATAGGAGTTATAAGCATTATACAAGTTGAATTTATATTCTTAACTTCTTTATCATGTTTCGTTTTATTACTTTACTTGGAATTCTTGATATTCTCAATTTATTTTTCATTTTATTGAATAGAAAGGTCGAAGTTCAATACAAAATGTGTATCCATTGTGTAATGCAATGTGATACTTTTTGATAAAAGTTATGTTTTGTCGCGTAGAGAAATTCCATTTTTTGTTGCCAAAAATCTTTTGTAATTTTAGGCTATTGGACTATTTCCTTTTATACACGATTTTTACCCTTGACATCTTTACACAAGATTAGATGCTTGTAAAAAAATTGAGAGATTTTGTTATTTTTCATTTTTATTGAATGTATTTTGTATTTAGAATTGTACATACATACCTATTATACTATACTTTATTTGAATTCGGAATTCGGAAAGCCAGCATTACGGTACTTTAACCATGGTGCACCATGGTGAGGTATTTCAATTGTATTATGTTAGGTTAGGATAACTTGTACTCATATACTAATACAAATAATCACCATGGAGTTTGCTGGGTTTCCGAACTCCAGCCCTTTATTTTATTGTTAATACATACTTGTAGTGCAATGTAATTTGTAATATATTATTTTATAAAACTGACATTTAGACTATAATACTGGGCAATGCAGTATTTCTTTATTTCAAGTAAGTATGTAACATACTGTACAATTACACTGTTTTGTTCAATTGATTGATTGACAGGAGGAATTGGGGGAGTTCACCGGGGAGCCTCAGAGACCTTTGACATCAGCGGAGATTTGAGGGAACTGGGACGGAATTCAATCACCGTCGTCTCAGCTGGGGTCAAATCGATTCTGGATATTGGGAAATCTCTCGAATACCTGGTAAACCCAAACTTCGGACAAAACTACAAAAATTGATTCTATTTGGTCAATTAATTGATTACAAAAATGTCAACATTTAATCGCTTCTAATTGATCATTTATACATCAAACGTACAAGTTATATGTAGGTAGTTGTATATATCAGTATTATTCAATAGGAATGGTATTTAGGTAATAATATAAATAGAATGAAGATTGTTATTAAATATATAACAGTCTTATATATTTAAATATGCATAACAGTTTTATATATAGTATGGTATACATATTATATTTTTTACATGCATACGTACCAGCAATAAGTGTTTAAAACTTCCAAATTAATAAACATAGCGTAAATACTTACTTTAATTACTGATGTGAAACTATTACATGCGAATATATGAAAATGTTAGTATTGTTATTAACATGGGATTATTGATGTTTGAAATAGGAACGAAAAATGAAATTATTAAATCGCGTTTTCGTAAATATTAGGTAATTTCCAAATGGAAATATCATATATAATATTTAACAATATTTAAAATATATAACATTTTAGTTATTATTATATTGTTAGTTTAATGCATAGAATTTAAGGAAAATATTAAAAATAAAAAAACGTAGCAATATTAAAAAAAAGTGCAAGTGCAAAGGCCTGGAATTTTTTATTTGTGAAGGTTTTTAATATTGTGAACAATTGGAATGTTGAGGGAATTGGGATTGCTTCTTTACAAAAACTGCTTTTTGTTTTGTCGGGCTCATTGGCTGTTGACAGCATTTGAAATTATTCTCTTTACACTTTTCTGCTTAATCTTCGGAAAAGGGTGTACAAAAACATCCGCGATGTCAACCCTTCAGACTATGCATCAGAGTATGGATATGGATCACAACCAGAATTTAAAAAGGAAGATTACACAATCAACTTCCCTAAAAAAGTTTTCCAAGAAATCACCGAAGAAGTATGGATTTTACTAAATTAATGCTTTTTTTCAAATTATTGTTCTAAAGTGACTTTTGTTTAAGATCTAAACTGGAAGGCTGTGGGTGACAGCAATTATGATGATTTTAACGATTATTATCCTGCTACCAGTAAACCTTCAAACAACATCAATAGAAGTCAACGGCATCAAGGTTGCGTTAATATGTATAGTTAACAGTTAATCGATTTCTTTTGATAATCTTCATTCGTTGAATTTTGAATATGTTTTGATCAGAATACTATATTTTATTAAATTAATTAAATTTGAATGGTTTTAGAAACTAATGAAGATGATGGGACTTTCGAATTGGATGAATTGGCTTTGTTGGCTCATCAATGTCATGGTTCATCTCATTATTGACCTCATCGTCATCGTCCAGGTCATGTTCCACGAGTTTGATAAAAAGGGAGCATTGGTGAATTATGGAAGTGGACCAATTTGGTTCTTAACGCTCATGCTTTGGATGATGGTGGCCAACACTTTTTGTTTCGTCATAGCGGTCATTATTCCCAAACGTAAGATTTTTATGATAATTTAGATAACATTTAAATTTTTAAAAAGTTCAATTTAAAATTATGAATTCAATTACTGTATTTTAATTCTATAGCTGTTTAGGCGACAATTGTCGCAATTCTCATTTGGCTCATGTCAGTCTTCACATTCACAATTTGTTTCGGCTTAAACACCTTTGATTTTCATTTTTCTCAAAAAATCGTCACTTGCCTTTTGCCAAACGTCGCTCTGTCATTCGCCATTAAGATCATGATGAAAATGGAAGTTTACGGTGAATTGAAAATTATATTTTTATAATGGCATCATTTTTTTAAATGCCGAATATATAATATGATATATTAATATAATATAAAGCAATGCACATGTATTCTTTTTTCATTTAGATGACAGAATCCATTTGTTCAACTTAACGAGACCAATCGATGGATTATGTTTGTTACATATCATTTGTACTTAGTGTTCGACACCATTTTCTTATTCCTTTTGGCCATTTATCTTGAAAATGTTCTTCCATCAAAGTATGGGCTCAAGAAGCCTTTTTATTATCCTTTACAATGTTTTGTAAGATTTAACGAACTACTGATACCTCAATTTAAATGCTTTAAAATTTTCATTTGATAACTTCAACTTTGATATTTATTATTGATAATGTGTATTTTGCATTTTTAAGGATTTTCGGAAAAATAGGCAAATGACTCCAATTACTGCAAAAAATTCCACATGGATTTGAAAATGATTCGTCAGGGCTTAAAGCCGGAATCGACATCCAAAACTTAAGGAAAGAATTCAATAAAAAATCGGCCGTTGCTGGCTTGAATCTCAAGATGTTTGAGGGACAAATCATCGCGTTTCTTGGTCAAAATGGAGCTGGGAAATCGACAACCATTTCAATGCTGACTGGTAAATCTTTCAATAATTTTTTATTCTTATTTAAATATTAAAACAAATAATCAATTTTGAGCTTTAAATATAAAGACAAAGATTCATATGCAAATATTTTTTCAGGAAATTTCGGCCCAACAAGTGGTACAGCTTTTGTGAATGGTTTTGAAATTACAAAGGATATGGACAAAAGGACGTTCTGTGAGTCTCTGTCTCCAAGAAAATCTTCTATTTGATAAACTCAGCGTTTGGGACCATTTAATATTCTTTGGAATGGTAATTTTTTAAATTGTTTATTAATATTCAAAATTTATTCAAGTATTTTGGAAATTTCATTGAGGTCAAGGGCCTGAGCTTTTCTTTACATAAAGGGCAGTGTTTTGGTTTGTTGGGTATCAACGGAGCGGGGAAAACGACGACTTTCAAATGCTTAACTGGAGAAATTACCCCGACGAAGGGGACGATTTTTTCTTGGAAATATTCACTTTTGGATAATCGGAAAAAGTACTTTGCGATGTTGGGCTATTGTCCACAACTTAATGCTTTTGACTGGCAAGGAAGTTTTAATTCTTTATGCGAGCCTCCGTGGGGTTCATGATGATCAAGCAGATTATTGGCTTCAAAAAGTTGGTGAGTTCTTCGATACTCCAACTGTCAAATTGTTAATAATACATAGATTTTAAGATTATTAAATCAAGTTTTGATTTCAAGTTGGGATGTTTTGTTTAATAAGGTTTGACTGAGAAAGCGGATATGCTAAGTGAAACTTACAGTGGAGGTCAAAAGCGAAGACTTTCTGTTGCCATTGCTCTTATTGGGGATCTTCCAATTATTCTTTTAGATGAACCAACATCTGGAGTTGTGAGTCACTTAATTGTTATTATTTATATTTAATTACAGATTATTTAACGTTATGTGGTCCAATACCAAACTTCTAACAAATAAATAAATTTTTTGTTAATTATAATTTAGGATCCAATTTCAAGGAGGAAATTTTGGAAAACGTTAAGCGGAACATTACATGGAGGTCAATCGTGTATTTTAACATCTCACAGGTAGAAAGCACTTTTGAATTAAATGCTAAATTAAATTATGATTATTGATAATGAAATAATGATTGATAAATTATAACTGTATTACTTTATTAACCCGAGAATATTCAAACTTGTTTATTAGCATGGACGAATGCGAAGCTCTCTGTGAGAGTTTGGGAATTATGGTCAACCGTCAATTACAAGGGTACGGAGGAATCGAACATTTGAAGACGAAATACGTCCAGGGCTATACATTGAACTTGAAACTCAAATTCATTCCCAAGGAAGAAGACAAAGAGGAGATGACAAAGTTGGACGAACTCACAAAAGCCATAAATGATAAATTCCACCCTTCTGTTTTAAGAGATCGGCATCAAGTAAACTAATATTAAATTACAAAATAAATAGCAACATGCGTTTAGATTATGAAGTGATATGATTTAAAGAAAACGGTGTTTTGATTTAAAAACGGTGTTTTTTAATAGAATTACTTGGTCTATGCTTTGAAATGTGGATTCACTCGTTGGGAATAACTCTACTAGAAGATGGAGACTGTGAAGGTGGAATTGGAGGATTTGATCGAAGAATATTCGATAGTGGAAAACACGCTTGAAGAAGCTTTCTTGGCTTTCGCCAGATTGCAACGGCCAGAGAGGAAAAGAAAGAAATTATGCGGATGGTGCTAAATTTACAGCCAATTCTTAATTTCAGATCTAATGCACTCTCAATTTTAATAATCAATTTAATAATCAATCTAACCAACTACTAAATATAACTTTGAATGAAATTAATTCATTATGTGATATGATACACGCATGGTGTAAATGTGAATAAAAGTGAATTTTCAATCATAATTTTGCTTCAAGCTTCTTACTTTAATTAAGCAATTTTGAGTAAAAATTAAATGCGTTATTTTAAAATTATTTTTTGTTTTATCTATTTGTAAATATTTCATATGCAGATAGTTAAATACATCGGTACATATTGTAATCCTATAATTTATTATTTCTTTTATAAAATGAACATTTTTATTGAGTAATTTCGGTCTTTTGGTCTTTTAGTTTTAATAATAATTTATTACTTTTGTTGAATTTTTTGAGGTCAGGACTGAAGGATAATTTGGTTAGGGAAGGTTATTGACTTCATTTGAAAGAGTTTTGTGAAGGGAAATGACAAATCTTTTTCTTTCCCATCTTTTAGGAGACAGAAGGCGTCTGTGTGTGCGTTCTTAAGGAAGGGGATTTGAGCGTTCCAATCAAATTCCCTTCATTTTTCACATCAGAGAGTTCATTCGAAGCTCCTTATGTCCTTCGGAACGAACACGAGGCGGCGGAGTTGATTGAATCGGCCAACCGATTCCGTTTCAATTCAGGAATTCTCATTGCCGTCCCAATTCCAAAGGTTCCTTCTCTTTCCATTATTTTCTCCCCTAATGAAATCCATTCCCAAACTCTGATTAATTCTCCAATTTACAAAAATGCAAATTCTCCAAACTCGAAAAATCAACGTACCAATGCATTTTTTAATTTTATTTAAAATGTAAATTGCACGATTAAATACCGCATTAAATCATTACACCTACTACAATAATATATATCCCAAATCAATAAATTTTAGCTATTACTAATAAATTGTAATTGACTAAATATTGAAACAGGAAGCAGAAGCTTCAGGAGCGGAAATAGAAGCTTTGGTCCATGAAGCACTAGAACGTACGAAAAAGTTGAATATTCGTGGCAAAGACACAACACCGTTTATCCTTCAAGAAATCAATCGATTGAGCGGCGGAGGTTCATTGGCCACTAATGTTGCTCTTATTGAGAACAATGCAAGGGTCGGGGCCGGAATCGCCGTCAAAGTTCGTCAATTGGAAAGGTGTAATGAAGAGGAGTTTGGTCGACAGTTGTCATCTCCCATTGCGGGCAGAAAGCGGGGAATTGGAGAGGAAAGTTGTAAAGGCGTTCCTGGGATTGAAATCCCCATTCAATTCCCATCCACTTTGAGACTCAAGGCAGGGCGGCCGGTGAGAGAATAATTTATAAACCTCTTTCCCATCTCTTTCAATACTTTCAACATCTTTCAATTCAACCAACGTTTCCTCGAATTTCAATTTAATTTCCTTCTTTTCCCGGGGATTTCAAAGGTTGTCGTTGGCGGGACTTCCCTCGACCTCATCTTTTCTGTCACTGAAGAGATCATTGTGAGGAAACGAGCATTATTTCACTTTGCTTTTCACTTATTCACAATATTTTCTTCAAATAACAAAATTCAATTTTTATGCAGCTTTTTTTATTTTATTTATACTTTTATGTTTTATATGGCTTCCTTAAAAAGCCCTAGTATAATACCTATATATACTATGGTATTTATTCGTTTATTGTATTTATATAAAATGCATATACTTACATAGTGTAATATGTGCATTAAGGGATAATATGTATGTATGTATGCATAATATGTATGTATGTATGCATAATATGTATGCATTATAAAATATTTTCATATGGTTTCATGTTTTATATATGTATTTTTTAAACTTATTGAGACTTAGAATATTTGAAGGGAGTTGAATATCCTTTCATGTATTGACTCCATATTTTCATCGATTGTTACTCATGTTGAAGAAATTTTAAATTCCTTGTTCTATATGTCTAAAAATAACAAACGGAAATTGGTGATTTAATGAAACTTCATTTTTGACATTTTTAATTTCCTTTTATCATCGCCATTCGGATTTCTTAATTATTCCTTTCGCCCCAAGCCGACTTTCTTTGATTTCTCTCTATATAAATATATAATATAGGAACATTTACAAGATATAATGTTACTAGAATAAATTTTATATGGGATAGAACATAATCTTTGGATATATATGGAAAGTAGCTATAAAGTATTATTTTATAATATAATACTTTATGGAGCAATGCAAATGACGTTTTAATTGACCTACATTTCATCTCCCATTTATTATTATAATTGATTTTATACTTAATTCTCTTCTTTATTTAACATCACTTTTATTTATTATTTCACTATTAAATGGATCTATTAAAGGGAAGTTGAGGTGAAAGTTTGGACAAAGTGTCATTAAATGGTCGTTGGTTTTATATTAAATCGACCGTGGTTTTCCATCTCCACTTGATGGGGGTGGTTGGTGTATGAACTGGTGTTAGGAAGTTAATCCATATTCAAGGAGGCGTAATAAGTAATAACCAAGAACTTCAAAACTTCCCCACCTTCTCACCAACTCAATCCCCAAAACTTCCAACCCACTAGAGAGGATTCTCAAACTTCCGGAATTCTCATTTGTAAAAATGGAGAAAAGTGTGGAAGAGAGATTTGAAACAACGGAGAATCCCACCACTTTTTTCCACGACCTTTGTTCACACTTCTTATTTCCATTCTAAATGCATCGTTTCTATACAGTTACTCTATTATTTTATTTCCACGCTACAATGACCTGGTTTTGAATCCTTTCAATCGTATTCAATATATCCCAGGATTTAGTCATATATTTTTAGAGCTGCCATGTGGAAATATGGATATTAAGGTCACAATGTTGAAGACATTGTATTTACTATGCTTGGGCATGATATAGTGTTTAAAATAAGTTTCGTATATAGGATTTTTATGTATTTGGACAGGAAGGCAGGATATAGGTTGTTATATGTAACTTGTTTTTGAATTTCCCATTCTGTGTAATATATTGAATTGTTTGAGATGTGAGATGAAGATACAATGAAGATCCAAAGTAAGGATGTGTGAATTTTGGCGTAGGACTGAGGATTGAAAGGGGAAATCCTCATAACAGAAGGCCTGCAGTGTCTTTCCGGGCAAATTCAGTGGAATCTCCGCGGGTGGGAGAAAATGTACGGTTTTTCTCCACCAGCTCCGCCGAGGAGTAATTGCCCATAAAAATCCCACATAAACCCCGCAAGCCACTTTCTCCCAAATGTACACTAATGGGACCTTCTTTTTTTACCCCATTATTACTTACGCATTGAGGGAATTGGAGTTGATTGCTGGAAGGCAAAACTCAATCTGCGTCTTCCATCATCATTTCCGACGTGGGTTCTTTTAGGCACTAAAATAATTAAAACTATCACTAACCCACTAAATACTGCGTAAACAAAGTTGAATTCCCAATTGCCGCCAAAACCTATCGCGTACAATCAAGGTGTAATAAAATAAGTTGTAAACTTTGA
Organism: Neelides folsomi; assembly: GCA_034687125.1. Taxonomy (NCBI): domain Eukaryota; kingdom Metazoa; phylum Arthropoda; class Collembola; order Neelipleona; family Neelidae; genus Neelides; species Neelides folsomi. The sequence continues at coordinate 83,586 of JAQGBZ010000244.1, read as the reverse complement.
TTGGCAAATACGTCAATCTCTAATTATTATCGAACGTATGCGTAGAGAACTAGTATGCCTTTATATAGTATTGATATATCTTTACCATATATTTTATTTTTTAAATATATCGATATTATATTTAAAGCATATGAGTAAATATAAAAATATTTTTTATTTGTACCGTTAAGGATGTAATATCAATGTTTATCGATCTATGCACTTACATATATGAACAAATATGCTCACACTTTATGCGACCATATGAATATAAAGAATAGTAAAGTGGATATATTAAATACATGTAGAGTTTAGAAATGTATGAGTATAGATATTTTGTCTATATAATATTTATTTAGTGAGTATGAGATGAGATTTGGGTTTATTAGTTGACTTTGTGTGATTGGGTTGTAAATTTCTTTAATTTGCGATTGGGGGAAAGGGGCAGATGAAATATGTAGTTATTATTGGGAATGGAATTGACCTTTTCGTGATTCCGCCCCATTCGGTTCCCTCTCCACGTGAGGAAATGTTCAAAATGTCTCTCAGCCCACATTACTTCAACTTAACTTTCCCCTATTTCATCCGCATATTAAGCCTCATATTATATAAGAGATGTGGACAGATTGCCCTTCACCACGCCCTACGCAGAAACTCATCCTTTTACTACAATTCCCATTCTTACAACTAAAACTATGTAAAATAGATATCAACTTTTAATTTTAGCTTTCAATGTAACCTCAAATTTTCCCAATGGGTTTCAAAAATGGGTTTTCTGAAATTTGTTTACAATTTTATTTACGAGTAATTTAAGTACTTCATTTGGGATTGGAATTTCGTTCGCTTTTCATTTTTTTTTCTCTACTTTAATTTAGATAAAAAAAGTAGGATATTGTTTCTCATTAACCCTTTTGAAAATGAGTTTTTTGTGTAAGATGGGAAAAGACAGTTGAGTTCTTTTAATCTCTTTTTCAAAGGCTTTCCAATGGACGTCACCAATTCCGTTCCCAATGAACCCAAATGATACGAACGACTCTTCATTTTATTAATGTTGGAAGTTTCTTTGTAAACTTTTCTCCTTTCATCTCCTCTTCTCTTAGAGGCTCAAATGGAGAAAGAGAGGGAAAAGAACTTTTTTATTTACTACACACGTTTCCTCAATTTCCACACCCTCTTTTCACCTCCAGAAGACTGGATTACAAATGGAGGAATGGATGTGGAAATTGGATTTTTTGAATTTCGCGCCTAGTTATAAGGATCCTAATATCCGCGTTGATAAAGTCCATCTCACCCAGGTGCTGAATTTTAATAATTTGATAACTTATATACATAAGGTCATAAGATATGACTTTATGGGTCATAACTCATAGGCCAGAGATTGTTAATTAAATTTTAATGATATTCAATTTAATAGATTTCTAACAATATGGTAAAAGTTGTTTGTGCATTTGTCGGGAATTAATTTTTAATTTTGAAGTTAACTTTTGACGGGAATTTGGAGTGGAGGAGGAAATGGAGGAAGTGATTGAGAACTTGTTCGTTTATGTGATTGAAAGCGGAGGTCGTTGAGATTTTTCAACTTTTATTTCTTTCCGAGTTTTCCCCGTGTTCCAGGGGGAGTCGTAAGTGCTTAATTAATTTTTCAGTTGTGAAATTGGAAGCTGAAAAGTTTGAGTTTTCGGTTGGTAACTGAATTATCCAAGGAGTTTCATTTAGCTTCTCCAACGGCTTCTCAATTCTCCTTAAATCCAACTTGGCGAGTTCCGAAAGGAAATTCCCTCATTTTCCCTCGCTTTCATTATTCATGAGGAGGATGAGTTTAAAAGAGATACCCAAAATACGCTAAAACTCACCAATTCGAATTCATTTCATTCGGCCTTCATCAATATCCTTTTCAACTCAATCTTAGAATAATATTGATTGTGTGCAAAACTTTGATTTTCTCAAAGAACAATATAAACTTTAATATCCGGTTGTCATTGGAAATCAAATGGCTCCAAATTTCAATTTCATCCAATTTTGTTTCAATCTCCATAAATTAAAAATTTTTATTAATTGTAAAATAATTAACTTAACAAAACTCTTAATTACCTTAATATATTTAAACCAAAGATCTGATAAATTCAAACTTTGCTTCATAGTTTTGAAAAACCTTTTTCTCAAAATGGAAAAAAATACTTCGAAATTGTGTTTCCATATTATATAAAATGAATAATCCAATTTTCCTAATTAAATTTTCCCTGTGTCACATGTCAACTGCTCATTAAGTTGGAATTCATTGAGAAAATACACATCTCTCGTTTGTCGGGTTTAATGGAATATTATCCAATTTTATCTACTAGAGGATTCGAAAAAGGTAAAGTCTCAATAATGGAAGACTCCCCATGCAATTCCACATGAATGTGGGGTTTAGTGGGAATGTGAGTTGGAAGTAGCTTTCTCCAACTGCTCTCGAGAGAATTCCCCTCCGTTTGCCCTTCATAGAAACGAATTATCTTTATATAAACGGCCTTTAAAACGGAAAATATGCCACCATACGAAACGATACAATTCTGATTCTAATCTCTTGAATAATCTCTACATATAGAACAAAACACATTGGATGATTTGAAACAAAAGCCGTCTAGGAAAACTAACCAAACTAACCAATTTAAAGAAATATTCTAAGAATAATCCTTAATACGGCTAAGGATTAAATTTACAACTTAAGTTAAATTCCAATAAAATCATACGCATCGCAGGTTTTACTGGGTAATTTAAGCCCACAAGACCCACAACTAAGAAGCTAATAATATAATCCTAGCGCAAAATTTACGTTTCTTAATTGCGTTAATACATATATGAAGTATGGATGTAAATTATATGAGAAATAGTTTGTAAATGTAAAATATAGTCCATGTGATGAAATTCTCAGGAAGTGAAAGTTAATTAAAAGATCAACATTTATTAAACATACAAGACATTTAAATATACATTTATATATTGGAGAGAACTATAGATAGAATTTAAAGGTTAAACGCTTCCTATAAATATCTTTTATATCTCCATCACGTATTCATTCAACTTTAAATTCTCCCTCGCTGACAAATCCCATATATAATTAAAACTCATCCCTACGCATTGAAACTGAATAATACGTCCACAATAGAACCGCGGGATATTTTGTAATTTATGTAATTATAAGGACATAATGAAATGTTCTTTTATGGTCATATACATACATTATAACTTTAAATATCGTTATAGCCTTATAACTTAAAAACGTAAACTCTTATTAGATATCAGGATAGACGCAGTGTATAGACTCTCATTTTACAATAAGTTCACATCACGGGGATAACTCTAACGATAACATTTATAACATTATGCTTAATATTACATAGACATATGTGTATACTATAATTTAATTAATACAGATAGTTAACGTATAAATAACTATTTAATGTAATTGACACTCACGACACAATAACATTTAAAATTAACCACCAACGCTTAAATTACAACAACAATTGAGAGATTTTCGTATATTCATTATTTAGCTTATTTTTACAATATTTTTATTTTAAATTCTGGCGGGGATTTATTAGCTAAATGAAGGTATTCGAGATGATTCAAGTCTTGATAATATTATAACTGGGATTGTTTAGACTGAAATTCATTAATTTAGTTAAAAAAGTGTTTTATTTATTTTACTTATAGGTAATTGCTATTTACACTGTAAATGTTACAGATAGTTAAATTACAACATTAACGTGGGTTTAGTGGGTCTAAATAAGATTCTATTACTTTTAGGTACTTTAAAAACTCCCGGTTTTTTGAAGATTTACCTAAATGTTTTTAATGTATGTAAATATTAGTTTTATTAACAACGGGAGAAGATTGCCGCTGCATTCACATATGGTTGTTGATAATACACGTAATATTTAGTAGACAAATAATCGATTTTGATTTTAAAAAAGACATACTTTTTGGAAGTTTGGTTGAATGAAGAAGCATTGGCTGTTGATTGGAAAGAGATTTGTATATTTTCAGAAGAACGATGTGTTTCATATTCTCTATATTTACAATCCACTAAATAAATGGTATTTAAAAACCCGCCAATTCGCTGTTTAAATAAACCTTTAAATGGTGGGTTTTATAAATAATAGGATTTTAACTATTTAAACTCGATTCCTCATGTTGTATCATTTCCTCAATTTCCTCTTTTAGCTATTTAACCGTATATTATAGTTACTAACTGTAAGCTATTTAATATTGATTTATTTATTATCTACAAGTATTTATAACTAATATTTATTCATGAAATATTTAATTGGGTTTTGTCATTGAAAATATCTGTACTTTTTTATTTAGAAAATTCTTTTTCGCTCCATTTAGAGATTCATGATTGCCATTTGAGACTAACAATTTTCTCATATTTAATTATTAATTATTTGAAATATTCAGTTAACTAGACGTGCGTATTTAAATAAGATAATTATAAGGATTATTACATTAGTAAATAAATGTATTATAATGTTATTATTTATAAGTCAATCTAAAAAATAGTATTGACCATTTTATATTATGTACAGGAGAGGCAGTGATCGACTGATTTACGCGCGCATATTTGAAATTATCAAACCTTTTAAATAAAAATGCATCCAAATCTGATACGATCATTCATTCACTCTTTGGCGCATTTTTTTGTTCAGCTGCATATTTCAGGGCTAAAGGCCATTAAGTGAAATCATCCTGGAAATGGAAGAGATGGAAGTTGATCAGATTGGGGAATTTGAGTTGATAAATAATGTGAAATCTCTCAATTGATCTCCCATTCGACCTGGGAGATCATAAGGAATATGAAAGGGGGAATGAGTGGGAGGGAATTGGACATTTCCCTTTTATTCTTCCTCTTATGGGGGGAATGATATGCCGAGAGCGGATGATGATGGGGAACTTTATGGGAAGATCGTAAAGATTTTTCTGAGGGGCTTAAAAAGGCCAAGGGTTCATTTTCGATCAAAGTTTCATATGTCCCACTTGAGAAATCCCTAAGAGGAAATTCCGCTTCCACCTTAATAACTTTCCCTCTTTTGCGTCATTCTCAATTTCCTCCTTCTCCTTTTAATGAAATCATAATATGGTTGAATAACCAGGAATATTTCAAAATTCAATTAATTCCCACCAAAAAGTCCTTCACACTAGCGCCTCCATCGCACTAAATATCCGACTTTATTAATCAAAATACTCAAAACCAACTCACTTTCACGATATGATTAAAATTAAACTCAAACTCAATTTTATAATTAGCGCCTGTTAATGACTCTTAAATGTTTCTTTAAATCATGATTTCTAGCTTTATTTCAAAGATTGCACTTTGCATTGCATATACTAAACACATTGCATATGTGTGTAATAATATTTAATTCCACTATTAGATTATTGATTTCTCTTATCATATTCCAATTAAATTTTATCTCACATTGTCGACCAGAAGTGAGTGAAGGAAAGCTATAGGGAATTATTCAAATAATGGATATATGATTTTATACAAATCGACCTTTACTTTTCATCAATTACGACTTTTATCGTGTAAACCCTTATGGGGGCTTATCACACAAATCCCAAATCTAACAATTCATCACAGTTCTATCTTGTAGTACTAGTAGGGTTGTAATTTAAATCAACACATTTCTCATGCTCTAAAGGTACATTAAAACTCGTGTCAAATCAGCTTAAATTACGTAATGTTATCAAAACAGAGGAATGGAACTGAAGCTCTTTCGCATTGAAGTTCAATCACTCAACTTTTCAATGATTGAAGAGACAAAATAATTTAAAATTTGCGCCGTAGGAATTTTATATATTTAAAGGTACCTTTCTTCGTTTAAAGAACTTTTCGTTCAGATGGACGGTCAAACTTATTCCATTAACACTTTTTTTCGTACACCAACAGATTTAATAACTTAATTACTCTGTTAATCGTAATTAAACACGGCACTGATTATCGTTGAGTTTAAATATCGCAAGGTTTCAATATCGCAGGGTTTAAATCCTATCAGGGCTTGAAAGCTTTATCAGCCTATTTAGGGGAAAAGGTACACAAAAACCCCACTTTGGATTTTAACTAACACTAATTCTATTTTACGATTGTCTTGTTAACATTTAAAGATATTTCCTTTTCCACACATTAAATTTTAAATGTCTTTTTATTACCACTTTTTTGTCTTGCTCGCACTTTTGAACCTTCACTATACAACTTGAACATAATTGCTTGTTTAGTTTTATACGATTGCTTGGATTGGCGGGAAGTTCACAAGAGAACCTCAGTGTCCGAGTCTTTAATGCTAAAAGAGGAAATTGAGGAAAGATGATGTTAAATGTTGGTTGGAGAATTAGAAGAAATTGGCGGGACATTCGGCCCTGGCGGCGGAGTCGAATTATTATTTCCATTCTTCGGCTCGTTTTTCTTTTTCCTACTCGGTCGCCTTAAAAGAGCCGAGCTCGAATCGTCATCGTCGTCAATCTCAACTCTCGTCTTTGCCTTGTTATTCCCCACATGGTTCGCATAGACATTTCCCCCCACCACGCTCACCCCGCCCCCGGCACTCACAATGCTCAGCTTCGTTTGGGGCGGGAGTGGAGGGTCGCCGGTTTTAGCTCCATTGGGATCCCCGTCTACGTTTGAATTCCCCGCTTCCTCGTCCCCGCCCTCTGAATTGTAAAGTGCTGTGAGACCGATGAGTTCGTTCATGGCCGCCGTTCTGCCCTGATCTTCGCCGTTGAGCAGCCGAATCTTTTGGATCATTTCCTTTATTTCGTATCGGAGAATGGCGAGGAAACAAGCCTTGGAGAAGACAATGATGCAGAAGCCGATGACGAAGAACACTTCGGTCACGTGGTCAATCCAAGCGACCATTTTCCGCTCGCACCCCTCCCGGTGTTGGGTCACGTGGATGGAGATGAGCAGCGAGGCCCCGTTTTCTCCCGGGGGATGGTGGAGGTATTGGGAAGGAAGCTCGCAGACGGAGTAGGTGGAGGAGGACGCCTCCGTGGTCACTTGAATTACCCGCTGGGAATAGGTTTCTGTCTGGGAGGGGCGGAATTGCTTTTCTTTCCCGAACTTGTTCCTCCGGGGGGTGTGCTGGAGATTGATCACGTTCGTTTCAGGATTCCCAATGAGGGGAGGGATGGGAGGAACGCGGGGCCCGGGATGGTTGATGGCATTGTTAGGATATTGTTGGAGATGATGGGGGGCAGTTTGGAGAGGGAAGAGGGCGGGTTTTTTCGGGGGCTCTGTTGGCTTCCGGGAAGGTCCGGGATCGATCTCGATGAGGTCCGGGAGAGCTGAGACATTCCGCCGTGTGAATGTGCAACACGTTTCAGGGAGCTTGAAGGGAATGGGTGGGATTGTGGAGCCGTCGGAATCTCCGCCGCCGTAGCTCAAAATGCTGTCAGAAGTTGGAGACACTGAAATCATTTAAAATACTTTTTCAGCTCTTTGAATTTTTAAATTTGGAAAAAATGTTTTGACTATGCTATGAATATTTGAAATTTTAATGTTTTCAAATACGGGAAATTGTTTAAATATAAAATGGCATTTTAATGGATCTGAGTTTAACCCTTTGGCCTTTTTAAGGCTTCTGACTTTTGACTTCTGGTATTTCAATTTTTCAATATATTTCAACACTTACATACTGCTACCATACTTAATATGCATTTTAGGTAAACATTAAAACTTCCGACCGCTTCCGAGACTTTGATGTTAAAAGTTTCCTGAGAGTTGGATGAATATTTTATAATGTATTCATTTTTGACTTTATCTTATATGTACAGAATGTTCACTGGGAACTTCATAGTTTATTTTAAAGAATAGATGAACTAACTTAAATATGTCTATAAGAATATAAGAATGGGTAAATATGTTAATATGAGCGTCTTGAATTTTATAATTTTACATCAAGCTTTAAGACATGAATTTTAGTAAACTTAGCTCTTGGGCCTTGGAATTTTTTCTCTCTAATGGTAGACGACCTTTTGATGGGTTTTAAGTTATTCTTCAACGGAGCGTCAAATAGTGAAAGTATATTTTATTATTCATTACTCACTCCAGTTTTAGGGATAATCTTGTTAGGAAATTGTGAATAAAATGAGTCGCTTCTTTGCTCAGCCACTTCTTCAAACGCCGAGGAATCTCGGGCTAAATTTAAGAATATAAGGAAGGATATATGTAAAGAAAGGTATAAGAAGGAGAATAAGAGCACTCCAAGGAAAGCTGAAGAGTACGGAAAATCCTTACAGAATATATAAATATGTATAGTGCATATAAATATGTAAGGTATCTGGTTAAAGTTGCTAAAAGGACCTTTAGAAATATACTAGATATATTTGTTATATGGGTAAGTGTATGAATGAAAAAGGAGAGTTTTCTATATAATTTCCTATGATTGTATTTGGATGTCGCCTTGCAGTAATGAAGAGAGATTTGCAAGGGAGCGGAATTAATATTCCGGGTGGGTGAGTGGAAGTGAGATTTCGGCGGAGAGATCTCTCAGTCCGTGCGGAACTCAAAGTCGCGACACACCAAAATCCCTCCTGAATTTTGATGACAGACTTCTCTGTTTACATTAAACCTAAATTATGAGACCCCTTTCCCACTACTTCTATTACAATTTGTAATTTGTCTCCTATTCCATCAAAAATTATAATTTAAATCAGATACACATATTTTCATGTATGGAATATCTATGGTATATGAATATACGAGTACTCAATTTAGTAAAAATACTTATAGTAGGTATAAGATATATTTAACATATTATACTCATCGTGAAACTAGTATTATAGCCTATTTTAAATATCATGTTATAAAGTGCTTTTTATCGTTAGTGGCTATTTCACCGCAGGATATAGTCTGACTTTGAAAATGAAAATACCGAGACATGATGTCATAATAAAGAACGATTTACAATCAGATTGGTTGGAAAAGGCAGACACCATAACATTAAGCTAAATGCTGATATAGTATTATTGACCAAACGTGGGATATGGTGTCTTTAGCAAAAAAAAATGTTCCGGAAGGAGTGTAATGTGACAGGAAGCAGGATATAGTCGAATGTCGACTACTTCCATTGTGTTCTTGTCAAGGTTTTTTAAGAGTGTGAATTTTGGGAGATATTTTTGAAGCAGCGCGGGTGAATGTAAAGGAATTAATTTTGAAGGAGTTTCTCCCATTTTCCCTTCCTTTATCCTTTTTCATGCATTTTTAATGAGGCGGAGGATCCAAATCGTCTCATCCTCACCGTACGAAACTCTTCGAGTTTCTCAGCCAAATAAAATACACTTTATTAGTATTATTAGTAATGTATATGGACCTATTTATACTTCTAAAACATTTTGCATTTGTCAAAAGGTCAATATGATTATTTTATTTATCCAGGAAAGTTTAAAATTAATTGTTGAAGGGTGGACATTATTAACTAATATAAATTGTAGATAATGTTAGCTATTTATTTAAAATTTATATTTAAGATCCCGTAATGGATAAATTATTCGGTATTTACTTATTGTTAAAGCCATTAGGAAGAAGCAAAATGTTTTAAGGGCCGAGTGTGAAGTTTCATTTGTATTGATTTGTCCTAATAATAACTCCGCCACCACTTGGAGTAAAAATAGTTGGGCGGAGCAGCTGTTGTGTCCGAGATAAAAGAATTTATTAAGAATTAACAACCAACAGCACAAAATACAAAAATCATTCCTAACTTTTACGCCAAACTACGCGGTGGGATATCAAAAATCGTTCAACCTTCGCGCCAATTCCCATACTATTTTTCGCTCAATATAACTTTATATCCTTTCTAAAATTATCTTTTATATTTGATCAATACTAAAACTACTTCTGTATTTTTCATACTAAATAACTAAATATAGCATATTGAATTCTTAGAAAATATTATATTGTTATACAATCTAACAACTAAAGATAAAATATCTCTATATAGGTCAAATTGATGTAACATCATCATTCAGAATAAATGTGTACGAATTCGGATTAATTAATAATACAATTCTGTAGGTAAACTATACATCTGTATTTGTGTCCATGAGAGGGTATTGAACACAATATATAGGTGATGAAGATGTCTAGCGTGTGAGAGGATCTAAATATATGCATTAGCGGTATTGGGATTGAATGGCGGGGAATTGACATTCGTGGGTTGTGGGGAGCGAAGAGGAGAGTCGAGGGAGGAACTGACGTGCATTTGCATATTTAATGGGAGATCAATGAGGAGAAAGAATTTCCCCTCTCACTACAAACCTTCAACAAACTCGGCATAATTCTCAGCCTTTCCTACTTTTAAAACTAATTCAATAAAGTCCCGCCGTTCAATCAAAACCACTTTAACCTCTTCAAAAGGCCCAAAGCTCAAATATTACATTTCATTTCTTTTGATTGATTGGCTAAAACCAGAGACAACCAACGATTCAGAAATCTTATTTGCATACATATATCTCGAATGCATGACGTGATTTAGTTTCATCTAATGAAATGTAACGCGTTATTTAATGGGAGATATAACATACTAACAACTGACATACCAGTATGTTATACATTATGTAAGTATGTACCTAAATATGTAGATGTGTATAGATAGAAAATGTAAGTTCGTAGTTAATTAAATAAAGTTAAAGTTTTGTGAATTTGAAACTGCGGGTAATTTGAATTTAGAAAAGAGGGAGAGTAAACGAAGGGAGATTGATAGTTGTATTAATAGGACGAAGTTCAATGTCGATTTGTAAAAAAAGTCTTGGATTTGTGAGATTGGGTGGGGATTGAGGAAAAGAAGTCTATTAAAAGATGCCGAAAGGATGAAGTGATCATAAGGGAAATTGGGAAAGTTTCCCAGGCGAAACTCCCCTTTCTTTCAACTCCACTTGAGAGGAAGTTCGGTTAGAGTTCCTTTTTATGTAACCTTCACATCTAACTTATCTGGCCTGTTTATCACCCACTTCGCCTAATACAAGATTTAAACATTTTTACATATAAACTCTTTTCAACCTTCCGCTATTATCTCTACTTCCAATCTTCCTAATTGACCAACATAATATTTAACTAACTTAAACTAATTAACCAACCTGGGTTTAATCCTAAATTCCTATTACCCAATTGGAATTTAGGGTTCAATTAAAATGAATTCTCTTTGCTAAACTTACATTTTATTAATGTTGTTATTAAAATGGAGATTTATGCAAATTTTGTATTTAGACAATTTCCCGGTAAAGTTTAATATCAAGTTTGGGAGTTTTGTGTTTACCCATTATTTTGTCAAAGTCGATGGGTCCATCGAGTCCGCAGCACATTTCATGGGCTTGGAGCCAGTCCCAAGCTTGTGTGAAGTCGGGGTCAGATCCGTAGCTTTCACTCAGTCGTTGCTTGAGGGAGGGTCGGAGGTTCGCTTTGATTTGGCTGAGCCGAAAGACCCAAACTACTCCTACGATGATATCACCAATCATGAGTACGAACAGGATCGTCCAATATGTGTTGAGGAGACGCTGGTTGAGCCGAAGGGCCCCAAGGCATCCGATCGCTTGGAGCACGCCGCATTGGAGAAGAAGCGCCACGTACGCGTATAAAAACGTAGGTTGGTACAACTTTACTCCGCTAAATTTTTAAAAAAATTAAATACATTTTAATTAAAATCTCCACTTAAAAAATTAAAATTTCAATATTCCATCTTTAATATAAAAAAAATTCTAAAACTTTTCTAAGAAGTTCGAAATTCCCCGCTGGTATATATTAAAATGTCTCGCCGGTAAAATTAAAAATTTTCATTTCCGCTATTATTCGAGTGTCTAATTAAATGACATCATTTATATCAATTAACTTATTAAATCATTCTATTTAAAAGAAGAAGGCCAAGAAGGTAGTTTGAATAAATTAAGAATCAGCGATTAATCTGCCAGAGCGAGATTTTTATTTAAAAATCCGACCTTCTTTTTTTCCTTCGGTCTAACACTCGAGATTGGAGGGATGATCTATTTTTGCCCTTTGAAGCTAAATTTAATCCGAAACACCCGCGTATCGAATTTAATTATATCCACCTTGAGCACAGTGTTTATTTTTTAAAGATTTAAAGTCAAAAGCTCTCTGCTTGTCTCACCACGTGTTAAATAGCATTTATTGAACAATATTTGTGAATTTGGTATTAAACTGAACCTGAGCAATGAGATCCTTGGGTCGACGAGGACCGAGAGGGCAAAGACGGTGAAGACGAGTGTGGCGAGGGCCAACACGGTGTTACAGGCGTAGATCCACAACCTGTAATATCTCATTGCATGCTGGTGCAGTGTGCACAGATCGAGCAAACTGGGAGATTCGGAGAGGAAGCTCGACTTCTCCATTAGGCCTCCTCAGAGGACCCTCCTCGCACTCGCCGCCTCAATCTGCCCCTCATCCCCGACCTCCGAAAAGTATAATTCAGCCCATCAGACTCTGCAACCATCCTGAAATTAAAAAAATTAAAATCATTAATTTATGTATATTAAATTAACTTTCCCACTAAAAATTAAGGATTCTATATTCTGCGGAAATTTTTTTAAATTCTATAATTTACGCTAAATAATAATACTAACATTAAGAATAATACTAAATAATATTAAGAATAACACTAAATAATAACATGAATCGTTGTTTAAAGTAAATTAAATTCTTAACCAATTTAAAAAAATTGTTCAATATTTATTTATAGTATAGTATTTTATTAATGTGATGTTGTGAATTCGGATTAAGATTCTTGTTATATCATGGTTAAATTTTAAACTTGGAGTTTGATGGGTTGTAAAGATATTTTAAAGGAGCACGCGGGAAAAGAACATGACCCATATTTTATTCAAATTTTTTGAAAGAGGCTCTTAAGGTGTATTGTATTACAATACGCGTCGACGTGACGTTGGAGCTTAGAATTTGCAAGAGGGTTTTGAAAATATTTCAGGATGATTTTTCCTTTCTGGTTTGCGTATGGATGAGGGTGATATGTCATTTTTGAGTGGTCTCAGCATGAGATCTCCATTTTTGAGCCATCTCCGCCTTTCCCGATCTCCTGACGGTGAAGGTTTCGCTCATTCAACAGTTTACTCCGCCCCTTCCACTCCACCCAAACGACAACAGCCTGGAAACGACATCCGCGAAAAATCTTCACGCATTCCTGACCCTTATTTTATTACGCTGATTTCTCCCAATGTCCAACATAATCCTTGCAATATTCCAAGCCTAAAAATCCAATTCTATTCAAAAAGTTTTATAGTTGTGGCATACGTTCAAAAATATTTAAGTTGCTCTGTGTGTTATTTCTATTCACATACTGCATACTGCATATGCAAACATACTGCCGCATATTCTAAAAACTGTATGTTTGTATAGTATACATAGATTGAACATTTTTATATAAAATTTCATCTGCCTGTGTCCAGTTATTACAGTTATACGGTATAAAATTTTTAATATAAAAATATCGATTTTTTGAATTTCTCTCCTCTATTTATTCGACCAAAAATAATGTCAATGTATAAAAAATAGTCAATTGAACAGTTCTTTGGGATTTTGGTCATTATTATTGATTTTTTGTCTCTGGGGCATTTGTCTATTTAAGAACGTCTTGATCAATTTGTTGATTTTTAATAAGGGATAAATCAATAGTGTAGCATTTATATATGAATAGTCCGAAACTGTAACCTACTTTATCACTAGTCAAAAATGAGGGAATTAAAGAATCGTTTGAAGTGGGGTTATAGTCAGAGAATTGTAAATTGTCAAAGGAAATTGAGAAGAAGGCCGTTGAGGAATACAATTTCTCCGTATAAGAGAAATTACCTCATTTCTCCATCTCCAAATCCCTTCATGTTCTTTTGCGTGTATATGAAAATGTATATTTTCTTCGCTAAGCTTTTAACAAGGTTAGTTTTCTTAAATGTGTTTTCCCACAGTTTTGCGCCGTTGGTTTAAAAATAAGCCCCATTTTTTATTAGGTTTAAAGGCCTAGGATTTTTCCTTAGCTTATTGGCACATACTGGATCCAATGCACGGCCCCTATTTAACGCCTGTTATAACATTTAATTTCAACTTTCAGCCTCAACGTTTGTTTGTACAAGGAGACATTAATTATAGAAACCACGATGTAAATAACCTAACAACATTAAATAACTATTTTTTAGAAATAATAAAAATGGATAATAACAAATTTTATTTATATAAAGTGTAAATTGGATATAAAAGTAGTATATAAAATATATAAAACGCAGTGGTTCAAAAGTGGCAATAAATTGAATATTGACATGATTTAAATTAAGTAGATTTTAAGTAGGCACGAATTGATATGGAATTTCTTCATTCAATTCCCATTTCCCGAGAAATGGAAATTGAGTGAAGACTCAATTTTGGATTTAAATTTCACCGCCTTTAAATTTATATACCAATGGTTCATTGGGTTCAATTTATATGCAGAAACTATATCTATACATTTATAGGAATTACTAGATACATATAAATATATATAGAATGGGCAATATTCAATAAAATAAATTGATCTAGAGGAGTATAACTATCTGCATGTAGTATATTGGCTTATATTGGAAGAAATATTATGCATTGGTGGTTATAGAGCTAGTTAAATGATGGAAGAGTTGCATAGGAAGTTTATATGTTTTTGAAAGTGGCACTTCCTTTTCTCACGATTAGTTTCAGAAGAGTTTAAGGAAATGATTTATCTCCTCCGCACTTCACCTCTTAACGACTCCGAGATTTGCATTATTTGCGCTTTCTCCCTACTCCACTTTTTTCAATAATAATAATGCTAAATAAATTATTTCACCCACCAACTTCGACCTTTCACAAAATGTATTTTTGGAGGGATAATAAATTTATTCGCCTTATCTTCTCTCTCGGGACAAGGACAACCTTCGGAGTTATCTACAACTCCCCACTTACAATATCTCATTTGCGGATTCCCATCATCTTCCAATAAACCACATTGAAGAAATTAAAGGATTTGAAATATTGTTATAACAAATATAATTATAACAATTTAAAGAATATACCAATAGGTAAGTTTATGTCCCAATATTATTTAACTTGGTTCGGATGAATGAAGTGGACAAGTTTCTTATTTTATGTGAAGCTAGGCATATAAAATATAACCATTAAGAATTAAGGTCTATGGAGTCTTTGTGGAGAAAGATCTTGGTTTAATTCCGCTATTGTTTTGTTCCTATCGGGGGAGTGAGTGATGAAAAGTCGATTTGGGATCTTCATCCGCCCCAATTCCATCCAATTCCTTCTTTGAGGAAGGAAGAAGAACCTCCGTCCATCCATCACTCCCAACCATACACACAATGAAGGCCAAGATGGTCAAAGGGCCCTTTTATCAACTCTCAAATTCACCTTAATTGGAAGAGAACTTATCAATTGAGTCTCTTTTATACCATTAAATTCCTCCAACTCTGCTAAAAATATATCTTTGATATATACTGTAGGTACTAACTATAGAACCTCAAATCCATTTTATTAAACTCGAAAACTTCAATTCATATAAAATTATAGAACTCTTAGTCTCGAACATAATTTTGCTCTTTGTATTATTACACAATAAAATCGGGAAATATGAACTGTTTCAAATTCTACCATTATATTCCTAAAACAATAGAAAATCCTAAACATTTGATAATAAATAATATTTGTATTTAATATATGAAAGTGGGAAATATACTTGAATTTTGAATTTACTAACATATCTACCTAAATATACATTATTTCTAAAGGTATATATATGGCATACTTACTTGTATATACCGCAAATAAATATATATATGGGGTGGGCCGAGAAATGTTTTAAAGATATAAAGTGGGGATGCTGTGGGATTTGAGTGGGAGATTTGGACAGTAAGTAAATGAATGGTGACAGGAAAGGACAATAATTTCCACCTCCGTCGGCACACACAACCTTTTCCCTTTTACTCCTTTTATTCCCACGTGAATTTGGAAGTTGGACCAGACATACAAAGACACTTGGCGCATTTAACAACTCATAAACTCACTCACTTCACCCATGAATTAAATTCTCTTCCATTCACTTTCTTTAATTCTCAATGAATATTAATAACCACTTTTACGCTTTTATATTCAACATTCAAGTTCAATTAGTTTTACATCCATATGGGTTAATATTAAATTATAAAATAAACTCACTTTACTTTGTAAGATTCAAAGTTTGTAATGGATTGTTCTACAGATATTTTTCGTTATAGCTGTTTAAGTAAGTAAAAGTGTAGGAGTTGGTTCAATGTATGAAAGTTTTTACGAAAAATGGGAATTTTTTCAGGATGGAATTTAAAGGGGAAATATTAAATTTTGAAAAGATCAATATTATCTCAAATTATTTTCCAATCGTCAATTTTCCTCGTGGGATGAAGTTATTATAAGAAAATTGTTCGAAAATGGAGGTTGTGGGGTCTGAGGGTTTGGCACATTTCTCTTTTGCCTGAGGAGGAGGTGACGATGCCAAAAACCTTGTCGACGTTTGCCAAAACTCATCTCTCCCTTCCGTCGAAGTTCCCTCGGCGGGATTGAATGTGATCAAAGGGAAAGATAAATATAAGTAGCGAGGTTTCTCATCAATTTATTCTTTCCGATCCAACAGACCTTGCCGTCAATTCCACGATGGAGTGAAGAAACTCCTTAATTCATTCAATCCATCTCTATTACAAAACCAAGCTCTAAGATAAAACCCAAAGAATCTATTCAACGATTCATCTCATATCCCGCTTATGTACAATGAATTGACACGCGATATTTATCGTGCATTTAATCCTTCGCTGGACATAGCCACTCATCCATATTTACTCCAATACAATCTTTTAATAGAAATTATCAAACATTCACTATAGCCTGAAGTAACATACATAATGTACATACTGTATATGTATGTACCTAGGTATAATTCATTTACTGAAGTTGGATTCTTACATTTTTAATGTATAGTATTTATTTATCATAGTAAGACACACATTGATAAATGTAAGTATAAAGGCTGCGCATTTAACATAAATTATTTATAAGGAAGATTAACGTGGGATTTTCGAATTTGACTCGTGAAAGGGGCAAGTTCTAAGTTTAGTATTAAAGTAAGTGATAAATAGCCGGGAAAGTTAGAAATGAATCTTTTTTGGTATTCCGTGTGTTGTGGTTGGATTTTGGAAATCTCCGTGACGTGATCTCGTTGTTCATCATGGAAGAAATTCTTTTATTTGCTCTCTCCGAGCGAGGAGGAGAATACTGAAATTAATCCTTTCCATCTCCCAGCCTTTTAATTATTCCTTAAGGTAAAGGATCTAAACGTCGCTCCATCTCCAGCCATATCCCTCCGAGCATATGTAAAAGAATATGAATAAATGCGACGTATGTCGAGAGAAAATGGGGATTATTATTCCCCCGTCTTTTCAGGTTTCTTCCTCCTAATAATGGAAGAAGTCTTAGGAAATATCTATTGTATTTCAACATTAATGGAAATTTAATCTCGTCCCCAAACTCGGCTGGGACAGAGAAAGTAATCTTCAAATTACAATTCTTTTTATATAAAACGACAGGGAATTTCAAAGTGGGCGAAATGGAGGAATAAAATGAGCAAAATCGTCCCTTTCACTTATTCTAATTCTTATTAACTTTCCCTATTCAAATACACGCATCTGAATAAAACTTCAAAGGATCACAGTCGAGATGGTTTAAGAATCGTTTTGATGTCTAGAACTTTGCTATAAAACAAGATCTTTATAACAAACTAGATCTTGCTATAACTTACTATTTCCCAAGACCACAAATATATCTTATATTATTTGTTATATGACCAAATTCTAGTTTAACTGCCACTGGTTATTTTAACATAAAAGACCAATCCCAGACAGAATTTGTATGGTACATGTAAGGTATTAATAGGAATATATGCATAGGTGAAAATGCAGTGAGAAATGCGAGGAGGAATATTATGTGAGATTAAATAAGTAAATGGGAGAGTGGAGAAGGGGAAAGTAAATTGAAGATCTTTCCTCGTCTCTTTGATTACTTTCCATGTCATGAGAGACGGATGTCGGATTTATGATGACGTCAAGGAAACGTGTAGCTGAATATATTACACACGTTGTTCCAAAGGATTTCCAAAAATGCCTTATGGCTTTTCTAAAAGCATTTAGCTCCAACCTCTTACATTACCTATTTTATATTATTCTCCATACCTTGGAAGATTCTTAAAAAGTTTATAAAATCTCCCTGTATCAATTTCATATCATTTCAATTTTATTTTCATATTATGTTATCTATTCCATTGCGTTTATATTTTCATTTAATTTTTCGTTATTGTATCATTGAAATTTTTTGATAGTAAACAATAATATGTATACCGTACATATTACTTATTACATTACTAATACAATTTAATGGATTCATATGTACTGATATAAGAGTTCAAACTATTTTATATGGAGGGTTTATTTATTTATGAAATTTTATACGCAAAGTTAGTATAAATGGGTTAGGAATGAAACTAGGAGGTTTTCATTACGCAGGGACCAATTGGATTCCATTGGAGTGAATGATCTCCTTCACTCTCTTCCTTCTTCATCCATCCATTGGGGAAGGAATGTGAGGAGAATGGGAGCAATTAGCGAGAGAACTCCAATTCCCCATGAACCAAATCTTCCATCATTATTCCATTATGTAAACAACAATATCTTTCATTAATTCCCTCCCATATGATCTCTTACAAAATTCACCTTGTTACTTAAACCCTTTTCGCCTTCACAAACATGTTGAGCGAACTGTTCATTACGAACAAAAGGGAGTTGAGAGAAAGCTCAGGAGCTTAATTTCAACATCATTAATAACTCAACAAGGAATTAAAACTCCTTTGAACATTTAACATTTAATATAACATTTACAACAACAAATTCTAAAACATTGGCTCTGAGGATAATAAAGAACAATAAAAGCAAAATTGTTTCAATGAGGTTAAATATTCTAATTTCCAGATAATTTAATATCCAAAGTATAATATTTAATATTTAAAGCATTAGTTTGATGTTTATGTATTTGTAATTGTTTTTTATGTAATTACAATAACTTAATTCTTAATAGAACTCTTACTTAATGTAATGTTTAATTGTTAATTTTGTCCAATGTTGTTTTCAATTCTGTTCTTTGATTTCAATTTCAATTTGGAAAGGGAATTAAAGTTGATTGTGGAAATCCTTTTGTTCTCCAAAGGAGGAGAAGCCTGGAAAGGAAGAGCTTTGAAACTTCAGCTTTCTTCATCTTCTTTAATTTGGGAAAGATGTTGAATGAGGTGGTGGAGAAATCCCTCCGTTTATTTTATATGAAGACGAAGGAAGAAGTCTTAAGGAGGATTCCCAACGTCGCCCATCACATCCTCATCACAATAACCATTAAGTTAAACCTTTTTTTCTTCAGCCAAATCACCAATTCTCTTTATGCAAATGGAGACTCAAGTTAATCCCAATTGTCATATAACCCCCCGTCTTCAATTTAAAATTCCCTCTCGTTGACTCAATCTTTACTCAAGCTCTCTTAAGCATTTCAGGATCTAAATCCATATACTTTAAAGACTAAATCCAGTGATTAAATCTCGACGAGACTAGACAACAACTCATTAGATTTTCTCATCATTATCATAGGTTCATCCGTTAAGGTTCAGTGTTCAGTTGAACTTAAGCTAAAGGTGGAGGTCATAAAAATTCTTTTAGTTAATCGCATGTTTAGAAATTTTAAATAAACTTAACAATAGTATGTATAGGTAGAGCTATATAAGTGGTAGTAGTAAATAATAGATTTTTAATTGTCTCAGAAGGTTTAAACTAAAATTGGACAAGGGACA
Organism: Neelides folsomi; assembly: GCA_034687125.1. Classification (NCBI taxonomy): domain Eukaryota; kingdom Metazoa; phylum Arthropoda; class Collembola; order Neelipleona; family Neelidae; genus Neelides; species Neelides folsomi. The sequence continues at coordinate 63,691 of JAQGBZ010000244.1, read as the reverse complement.
TTTTTTAATTTCCAAAAGTGCATTTATTCCTTGTGTTTTTGGGTTGTAAGTCTGAGCATTTTTGTCTCGTGTTTTAATGAGGATATGTGTAAATAAGAAGGGAGTGAAGAGGATGTGAAAGTGGGTCTTTTGTTATGTAAAGCGACTTTTTTGTGCCCGGAAGGAGCAGCGGAGGGAATTCCGGAAGTATTTTACTTTCTACAGAATTTCATTATCCGTTCCGTGAAGTGGAGAGTGAGAAATTCAAAGCATTTGCTCCTCCCAAATCCCTTCTTTATTCAGCATGAGCATACATTAATAGACAAACCTCCCCTGTCTTGGGGCTGTAAGTAACAAGAACTGGATAATAAGTTTTTTTATTGCGAATTCTTTCACTTTATCTCTCTCTGAACAGGGTGTATGGAATTTGACTACAACTCCAATTCCCCATATCTGTGCCAAACATATTGGCCCATTTATTCCTACATTGAACTTTGCATTATTTCTTGCAAAATGCAACTTTATTAAGATTATATTGACTTAACCCAAATTTTTCCATCTGGGTATTTAGCTTGCATTCTTACACTAATTAAATTAAAAGTAAATAAATAATAAGCAATAAAGTAAATAGCATCGATTATTGACATGTATTTAAAGTAATAAATATTACAATAGTACAATGTATGTATAATATTACAATGTATTATACATTCGTATATGGATATAATTTCCATGTTTTCTGAAAACTCTGTTTGAGTAAAGTTCAAATATTTGCAAAGAGAAATCTGGCATATTTTACGTCAATAGTATGTAGAGTTTACCAATACAATAAATATGTAAAAATTTAAGTTTGTACATTCGGATTTTTCAAAGAGTCGAAAAGATTGCTTACCTATAGTATATATCCTATATATTATATGGATCTTGGATAAATGTTGTGCTCTATAAGCTTAAATATTTTATAATTTCTACTTTATTATGATATTTTCATGTTATTGGTCCTGTAATCCTGTTCGTATATCTGAATAAGTAAAGTTAAGCGTGTATGTGTATGTAGTATATTAGATTTACTTATTTTCTAAAGGTTTTCTATTGTGAATACAATTTACAATGACGAACATAAGAGTATTAGTTCCCCTTAGGAAAGATGTGAATTTGGGATGTGAATGGAAGGAGAGGGAAAGGTAAATTCGATGAAGAATTTAAATAAGAGGCAATTTAAATCTTTTCTCCTCCGATTTCCTCCTTCGCGAGATTCATCAACTTCCACTTGAACCCAAGGAGATATTTCAAAAATCTCCTTTGCCCATTTGCCAAATTGCCCTTCTTTTCTTAAATTAGGAGCGGGAAAATGGGAAATATTTTGACTGGTTGGCCAATTTGTACGTAAGAGAAGTTCTCCATTACTATTTAATCCCTTTATCATTTTTCACCCTCTGCCCGGGAAAGTCTCTAATGGCCCATTTGCATTTGCAAGACTCTTCGCAACTCATCTCCTATCGCCCAATGTGCTCTTTATTCATACCATTACTCTTTCTCACTACAACATGCGATTTTGATAAACCCTACATAATATATTTATAAACCCCGTATATCCCAATACAACTCCTTTTTCCAGTCTTTCTTATCTCGATATCGGCCATAAAAATACAATTATACAATATATTATTCCTATATAGCCACCGAGGAATAATTTAGCAGATGTTTAAACAGATGGCAAAAATGAGTTTTTTTAAATTTTTATCCAATTTATGATTTGCGCCATTAGTTGAATAATCACATTTGGGCAAATGGCTTTACCTTTAGTTTTACTTCAAATGAACCTTAATGAATACATTGCGTTCAAATTCAAATCCGCTTGTTGTGGCTTAATGGTCGAATGAAATGAGTTCCTTTGATCTTTGATGTGCAAATGAAACTTTGTGTACAAGTTGTCCAATTGTGATGGAAATGCCGATGTGGCAGAGTGGTCGGACTTTCAAAGGGAACCCCTCCATAATGAACTTGTTTAAATACAAGTTGAGGCCTAGTTCACTTCGACCTAATTAACTCCTATTTCCTGGGAATTTTCCACTGGGGCGACGGCAGGGGGAATTGGAATTTGAATTAATTGGGAAATATTAAATGAGCCTTTTGGATTTAAAATTGATTAAATGAACATTTTAGTGTGGATAATCAATCAGAGTGAATTGTGGGAAAATCCAATGGCAAACTTTTTATCACATTGACGTCACTCCAAACACACACCATTTCTCATTATTACACTTTTGCGGGGCTTATAAAAAAGTAAAGGCTTCATCTCCAAAATGATGCTCAAATATTCTGCCATACATTTTGGATGATGTCTTGAATTAGGGACGAGGGAATTTTGAAAAAAGTTAATTAACCCACTTTCTCTTTATGCTAATGAGCTCCGTATTTATCTTGCAATTTACTAATACTTGTATATCAAAAGAAAACTTTTGCCATATTTGAACAAAAATATGTTTAATGGCAATATTCTATACTTGTATAGTCTTGTAATTAATAAACCTTGCCTAAATTTGAAGAATTAAAAATACTATAAGTATAAGTTCTTACAAAACACAAAATGACAAAAATATATATAATATTTAAATAGTATAAATAAACAGTTTATAGTTTCTTTAAAAGTGTATACCTAGTTATTATAATGCATTTGCGCTGCCAATACCTGAGAGTTTAAAACTCATTATTGAAAATGCATGTGGGGTCCAGGAAACGCTTGTGCTATTTTCCTTATAAGGACCAGCCTGGCATTTTTAATAATGCACTTTAAACTCAAGGATATTCGCAGTGTGAATGCATTATAAGTTAGAGTTAATTAAAATTAATAATTAATAACTACTATAAAACTGGAGCGAGTTGTCGAAATTCCAAAATGATCTATTTTATGTAGATACGAAAAAGAAGTAATTGTTTGGGATCTTAACCGATCTTGTGTCAACTTTTGCAGAAATATAATTCATACGACATGCACGTTTTTAATAAATAATGTTGTTTGGACTAAATTATAAGATTAAAAGTTAAGAATGAAGAATATCACGGGACGTGGGGAATTATAAATTAGATATTTATAAAAAGGATCTAATGGTGGAGAACGTTGAGTGTTGTGGGGATGGAAATGGATGTGGTCAATTGAGTGGATCTTCCAACTTGACCTCCGAATGATTGGTTGATTGTCGCGGTGGAAGTCAATTTGATTGAAACTTGTCGCCACTCCTCCGGTTCTCCTCCTCATTAAACCCAAGAAATAATTTTCCCGGGTGACTAACGAAGGAAATGTGAGAACCGAGCAGATTTCATTTCCCATCAGTTCAATCAAGACTTTCCAATAGGCCCTTTATTAAATGACATGAAATCTTCTATCACTAGACCTAGTTTATTATAGGTCATTTGACTTCTTTCCCACTCCCACCAGACGTCAATTTGCCAATAATCCACTTATTCTCAAAATTCCGACAGGTAAAATCCTATTATCTATTTACCTTTAATAATACAGTTGTTCAAATTTAATTTTCCCACTCGGTGTCCTAATGGTGAAACCGGAGTCCGGCTCCTAAATGTATTTTATACAGCACCTTATATATATTAGTTAAATAATACTACAACACATTTTCAAAATCTTCAAAGGATATATATTTTCACTTGTAAATGCATATAATGGATCCATTGAACAAAGGGAAAATGTAATCTATAATCTAAAATCTATAATAAAAAGATACGACCATATGCTTATATTCATCATTATTCTTTATACACAACCAAATTCATATCAGGAGATATCAGAACAATGTAATGTGCAATGTACAAACATTGTGAGATTATATGAAAGCAGAGAAGAGAAAGCGATAGGTTTAAATGTCCGTATACACAAGAGGGATAAATTGTATAAGTAAAGAAGGAAAAGATTAAAGGGACGTGAAATTGGATCACCTTGTGTAAAAAGATCCCTGGCTCATTGGAAGTAAAGGGAACCTTATGGTCATTGTCATTATAGGAGAGAAAGTATAAGTTGACGTCTATCTCCCTTTGTGTTATTTAATCCCATCCTCCCGGCCTTGCTCAACGGAGGGCTAAATGCTGCGGATTGAACAGTATTTATGACCAAATAAGTCCAAATGTTCGGTTCTCCTCCAGACCAACTAATCGTGTTATTATTACTCACTTTTAGGAACAAAACCACTTTCGCCTCCCTTGATAGAAAATGATGTAATCTTATATCCAAGAAATTTAACAACATTAAAACTATTGTTCAATATAATATTTAATACTTAAATCCATATTTATGTGCCATATAAATATATATTTATTTTTATAAACCTACTGATGTACTAGAGATATAAGAATATATTTTTTTTAAATATTTGCTAAATCTCTCTGTTTATATTAACTGTATAAGTTACAGTAAATAAATATATCAGTATTTTCTTTAGATGGAATTTAGTGTATTTGATATGTGTATTCTATTATTTGAGAATGTTTACTCGATATATACATTTGTATTTAATATAGTTATAAATGGCATTTAGGAGTAAGTATGAGTTAAAGTGCGCAGGATATAGTATTATGTTCTCTTGGAGGAATTTCCGAGTGAGGGGAGTGGTGGGAAATGCTCTCAAGTGTAATACAAATCTCCCCACAATTCTCTGTACTTTATCCAACTTTTTTCCGGGTTCTTCCCGGAAGAAAGATTCCGAATTTTCTGGTCCTTTCATCCCAACTGGTCGAGGAGTTATTTCCTTTCTCCCAATCCCTCATATCATCAGCCGACGTTTCATTTTATATACAAAATCTCATTTGTCAACTTCTAAAATCCTTCAAAAAAAAATGCAAAATTTGGTCTTCTCAAAATGAAAAGGAGCGATAAATTGAAGAAAATTCATTTAACCCTTAATATTCAAAAACTCAAGCTATTTTGATACAAAAGTTCCTTTTTATTTTTTATAACAAAATATTAAAAATCTTATATTTGAAATATGATCTTATAGTAATTTGATATATTATCTAACATTAAGTGTATATTATGTATTATGTGAGTTTTTTTTCAATTTTGGTATAATATAAAATTTGTTCTGAAGGAGTTTAATGATGTTAATATATTATTGTAATTGAGTTGTTGTTGTGTTGTTTGGCGGGGGTTTAGAAGTCGGCCGTTGAGGGTTTTAAGGAATGATGGAGAAAATCGATGAGTTTTGTTTTGTATGAAGCTGAAAGTTCCGTATAAAATTCCCATTTCTCACCCATTTGAACTTTTCGAATTTTCTGGGTTGTTGGGAACTCATGTTCACCAATATGCTGCTCCACCATTTCCCACATCTCGACTTACAACGACATAATCCTTTTTTCCAAACCTCGTATAAAAATCATTATATTAACATAAAAACCTCATTTTTTCATTATCCCATCTTGTAAAATTGGCAACCGCCTGGAAATTTAAAATCTTAAAAGTTCGTCCAACCTTCATAAGACATCCATTCACGAATTTGGATTAATTTGAGTTATTCATGAGGTTGGGGAAGGTTGGGTTTAAAATTATAAAAATTAGAGCGAACGTGCAAATTTTATGATTTTATATGTGGACTTTTGATTTTTGCATGATGGAACAAATTTCATTTATTCGGAATTTCCTTTCTCGTATCATCTCCAATTTCCTCTGCCGGGAGAACGTGATCCTGGAGAAAATTGATAAATTTTCCCCGGAACTTCTCTCTATATATTCTTTACTAACTTGAGACGTTATTGGAATTGGTTATAGAGAAAGACCCTCTCGAGCATTATGAAACAACTGGGGAGATACGCCAAATGGCGTAGGACACTAAAGATCAACTTTTTGTATGGATAATGCCCATCCTTCTTTCTCAATGATCGGATTCACAATTTTGAACCCATACAAGCAAAGGAAGCTTAAGCCTTTTCAATATAAAAACAAAATACAATATTTCTCGTTTTTTAAATATTTATCATAGCTTGACATTTTTTTTATTTTTTGAAAACACGTGAAAAAAATTATAATTTTTAAAATTAAATCCCTTATTTGGGTTTAAAAAACATGTTTTTTTAAATTGGAACGGTCTCAAAATTACAGAAGAATTTCTTAACTCGAATTGACAATTCTATAATTTACTTTAATATTGAAGTTATTTATTTTTTATATCTAACAGATAAAAAGTAAACAGGTAAATTAACATATTATAATAAAGAAATGATATGATCCTTATTTGTTTTACAAATGAAATAAATATAAATGTGCTTTAAATCTAATTAAATATAAATATGCTTTAAATCTAATTAAATATGTTATACTACAATCAATAGTAACAATTAACTAAATTCGTATTTCTGGAAATAACTTGGCGGTTTGTTCAAACTCACGGGTAAAGATTTTGTGAATCGACTTTAATAGATAGTAAACTATAGAGTATTTTAAAAAAATAATAGTGCTTAAAGTTTATATTCCAATATATTTGTAATAACAGTATTTGGAGTTTAAAGGTTCGAAAGGATTTAAGAATTCATTAAGTCAATGGAAAGCTGCTAGGGGTCTTAACGATTTACCAATGTGAATCAATAGGGTGGTTATAGGCTATATAAAATAAGTATGTTAGGTTGTATGTCTAACTACGTATTACTTAAGTATTCATAAAGGAATTTCCAAAGCTTCTTATTTCTATTTACTCTGCCCATCGAGACATCTCTCTAATTGCAGGGGAGGAATGGAAAAGCCGATTGACGACCATCAATGTCCTTTCACCTTCATATCTCTATTGATTCACCTCAAATTCAACCCTCGATTTTATTTTATACTCTTTACCTTCTTTACAAACAAAATTCTTTCAACTTTTTATTCAATATTTGAAATCGTAAAATATTGTAAATATCACCGTAAAAAATAGGAGTAACAGAAGAAACTCTTCCTGTATAGGAATATACTCCAATGTTTAATTTTTAATATGATACAAACAATATTTACATTTACTACTCTCTTATCCAACTGTTATTGCTTCCATTTTGAATTTTATCAAAATGAATTAAAATATGTTATGCAATAGTAAAAAAATTAATTTTTACAACCATGTTGTTTAAATATTTAAATGGAAGTCATCATGACATGAAAGGAAAACATAAAACTCATAATTTAGATAATTATAATATTTTCCTATAACTTTGAACAATATCCAAGTTCAATTTAATTACAATGGCATGTGAATGAGCAGCGTGCGTATGATTCATTCGTTCATTCAATTTCCCATTATTTAACTCAATTTCAATTTCGAGGCCCCTACGCAATTCGATTCATACGCATGAAATTGGCAATGGATAAAATAATATTTTCATTTTATAAGTCATATTTAAAATCAACATTATGTTATAATAATAATGTTTTTTTACTATGGAAAAGGTAATATTAATGAGCGTTAGCGTTCGTGTATTAGCTGAGTATTTGTATCGGTAATTTAGTATTAATTCTTAGCATGAAATATATTTATGCTCAAATTTTGATAAATCCTATTTAATTTCACGTTATCAAAGTTGAAAATGGTTATTAAGGAGAATTATGAGCTTATGTTTTCTAATGCATCCCCTTCAAATTTAATTTGTTCTTCTTTCATCTTGTTAAATGAATTATGCCCTTAAAGATTCATCTCGAGATCAAAATTAAAACTGTCAGCTTTTATGCTTACCTACAAAAAATTAATTAAAAAATAGTTTCAAGGAGAATTCAAAATTTAATGCATATTCAATTAATTGCATTGTATGTATATTGGGAGATTGTGATGTTACCATCACAGCCGCGTAGGCCTAGAGGCCCATTGCAATCTGTCTCAGCCTATTTACAAGCATTTCTTTACTCCGTATGGCACACATTATCAACATTAGATTAATATGTGTGTTTCCAGTGGAGAGAAATTTACCCCCGTGTTGTATACGCTATTGGTATTAGACTAATTTGTATGCTTCCATGGGGGATACTTAATTATGACCGTGTGCAATGGTCGCGGCCGCTACCTATGTGCTCCGAGGGAGAGAAATGGGAAGACCTTTTGCATTTAGTCCTCAACTGACCTGGTAGGGGCCACTGGCCGACCCGGCTTGACCTCTAGGTGAGCTCTGGTCCTTTCACCAAGGTGAACCCCTCACCGCCAACTTCGAACCCCGGCTCTTCCTGATGGGTGTAACGGGCCACCCCGTTCACCCATCCAGGCAATCTCAGAATCAAAATCTGCTTAACAAGGCAACTCGTGAACACTATCTCTCCCTCAAAGCCAAACTGGTCGGCCCTTATTCTACATGATACACATTTGCCCTTTATTATTTCGATTATGCAGATAATACTCTACTATGTTAAATCAGTATTAATTTTATAGTTAATATCAGATCTATGATTTTATTTGTATTCAATAAAGCAAATTTATTATAATAGTACACAAGCAAAGAGCAAAGGCAAACGTAAGTTCAATCTGTTCAAAGCAATTTATTCTTGAAATGTTGAAATTGGTTCATTGGGAAGTTATATATTAAAAGAATAGGACAATTCATTAAGATATAAGCAAAGAAAGATCGTAACTTGAAGAGTCAAATTAATTCTGAGACATTTCTTTTAACTTTTAATGAATTGGGTCATCAGGAGTGTAATTACCTCTTAATTAAAATCCCATTCATCAAGGTAAATGTGGACCAAACCTTTGAGTTAAATTCCGCCCGTATTGAAGAATAAATTAATTCTAAAAACTATTTTTTAATAATACGGGCCCATGCACAGACAAAAACCTCTAATTAAATTATTTTTTAAAAATTCACAATCCGGGTTTCATTCCATGTAAAGTTTTTTTATAAACCAAGATTTTCTCCTTTTAGATTAATAATATTTACGTAGTTATGTGTATATTCTGTATATCCTTAGATTGGACTTACATTTATAATTAGAATGAAATTATATGGTATATGTTTAGGTTTATACGTAATAGTATACGTAATAGTATAGGTTTATACGTAATAGTAAATAATGCAAATTTTTCTACATTAGTCCATTGTATAAAGATAAAAGTTAGATAACGGATAAGCCCTTTTCAATTATTTCTTCCAAATACAGAGGCGGATTAAAGGGGGAATTTGTTCCTTGACGTGACTGGCGGATTCCCAGCAGGGAATTGAGAGAAAGAGAAAGTTGTGGGAGATTTCCCCATTTCACTCACAGAGATAATTAAGATTCCATTCCCTGGGCCGGAGAAATATTTTTATAATTAATTACAATGCTATATAAACCCCAAGCCCCCTTTAGTAAAAGAGAGATAAACAATTCAGAGGAATATTAAATGGAGAAAATAAATCCCGAGAAGGAGATAAACCCCTCAAACCCAAACCAAATACTTCATTTTACGCTCCTCAAAACATTAAATTTTATGAACCATAATTACGACATTATCATATCTCTCCCTATGAGTCTTAAGGGAAATCCTTCACCTTAAATACTACAATTTAGATACTATAAATATTAAATCCCAGTATTTAGACATTGCACTTAAATAAATACATCTGTAATAAACTGCAGAATCTATAAATCGTACATAAATGACAAGGTTTTAGTACTCGTATTTAGTTGTAAATATTAAATCGTAGTTTATAGTTGGTGCACATAAAATCGCCGGATATATCTGTTTGTTGTATATATAAAATCGCTATATTTAGACCAGCGAAATACTAAATTGTATCATCCAGAGATGAATAAACTTTCAAAGTCAGATTCACCTTTGTCCATTAAAGATTAAAAGCATTTTATTCTCTTTATCTCCTGAATCTGAAGTTGTGCACAACGTTAATATTGATGTAATTTATAGAGCCAGATGGGCATATAAAAGATAATCATAAATAGGGGATGAGAAATGACGGCGGTGAAACGTGAAGGAATTTCATTTTACGGCCTTGGTGGAATGCAAATACGTTGTTTGTCTCTTTCACCATCTCATTAATTGAATATGAGTCATAATTTTCTCAATTAACCCAACGATGAAACTGCGTCATAAAAAGGGCATAAAAAGATGTCTGGGAATTATTTTTATTTTCATTTTCCGGCACTTAATAAATAAATATACGAATTATTTCCCCACCTCCAGCTTATTCGATTCGTTTGCCTTTTATTTCCCTCTTATCTCTCATTTGTAAATATAATATGGATTGGAGAAAAAAGGAATAGAAATTCTAATGATGATGTCAAGATCGAAGATAGGGCAACATGTAGTCTCTTCAAAAAGCTATTTGCGCAGACTATAGTCTCTTGGTCATACGGGCTCGATATAGTCACTTGTGTTAACATAAGTTTGATAATAATGTACAAGAGATAAAGAATGTCTTTTCCGAGTCCCTGTGAGTGTAGTTTGGGATTGAGTGTGTGGGACGTGTGTTGTGTGTGAGGAATGTGGGCTGAGAAACACGCAAGGGATTCATAAATAAATTCCATCAATCAAACACGATTTTCCCTACTTTCACTCACTTTTCCCTTCCGCAATGGGAGAAAATGGGGGGATGAGATAAGCGGCTCAAGTCAAGGGATCCTTCAGAAATATAATTAACTATTAAATTCTTTAGAAGAGTTATAAACACAAAATGAGATAAGTCAGAGACGTTTCAATATTTCAAAAATTACCGCTTTCACATTACTTGCATAGATAACAATTTAACCATACATGAAGTATTTAGAAATATGCCAAGTCCATTCCTAAATGCTGCGTGACTTTATTTAACCAAATATCTGCACCTTTAATATCATTGTACTTCAATTGTATATTATAAGTGTACCATATATTTAGTAGTATTTTAGTTTATATATGGTAGTCAATAGCCATATTAACATAACATTATTGCATATGGTACGCTATATAGTCTATTTTCTAGTAGATTATATAAAGACTGGGAAAATTCAATTTTGGAAATGAAGGTGTGATAAATAACATCAATAGATAAAGAATTAAGATGGGAAAGTCTATGGACACATTTGAGGTAAAATATTACTTTTTCCGTTACCTAATGCTGTTTGATTTCTTATAAGAGTCCTTGGACGACTTAACAGTGTTGGTGGGACTTTGTTAGGAACATATTGGTAGTGGAATTATATTTTAATATATGAGGGGATTTTGTCCACATGCGGGAAAATCAATCGGGATAATCAAAATTGTAAGACATTTATGTGTGAATAAGTGAAGGGTATGGGAGTGCGCGAAGGATTTTTCGCCCAGAGTTGGCCCGAATATTTGTCATTTTTCTTTATATAACGTTCTCTTCATTTCTCATTGTCTTTTTCTCACCGTTTATTATCTTCGCATACAGACATTTAGGATGGCATTTGACACTTTATGTCTCTACATATAATTCACATATTTCTATCATCTTATCATCTATCATACTTATTTTTACATAGTTTATACTTTAACTCTGTAGTAGTATTTATAATAGCATATGTAAACCTGAAAATAATGTACTTAAGAATATGTACTATGTTTTATGCTATATTTTCGTTGTATTACATATTCTAGAGCATATTAAGTGTATTAGAGACTAATAATATTCTTAGCAAATTTTAGTCCTAAAAATATTGGAAATAAGTATAAGAAAAAAGACGATGAAAATTATAGATTTGATGGGTTTTTGAAAGCAAATAAAATAATAAAAAATGAAATTGGATTGCATATGGTTGTCCACTCAGATTATTAGATGGGGGAATTGATATTAGCAGGACGGACGCCTCTGGTGAACATCCGTCCCTTCAAAACGCTTTTAATAAAAAAAAGACCTTTGAAAGAATTGATCCAACGACCTTCTTGAATCTTTCAACTTTCCCTCCCTCTGTCAATCCTATAAACTTTCCCAGGGAAAATGTATGGTAGGGATGTTCGAATTTTTATCAAATACCTCCAACGTCTCTATTCAAATTTCATTTACAAGGCGGAAGATGAGGAGGAATTCAAAAACGCCGTTAAGCTCCGAAACGCCCTTTTCATCTTTTATATTTATAAGGAAGATCCAATAGGAAATTCCGCCCAGCTCTTGGAGCATGATTTAAAAGTTCCCTCCTTATACCTTTGTTCCACTTTGTATTTAAAAAACGTTCCATTTTATTTTTTTAGTAATTTTATTTCTCGAATTTAATTTTCAAATGATAAAGTTTGAAATTGTGAAACTAAATCCTGTGCAAGTCGCTTTTATTTATTTTATATTGTTTGAACTTTGGCGCCACAGGGAATAAAAGTTTTTTAATTTAATTGGCCCATTTGGAGTCGTAAAAGGAGTTTTCACGCTCTTAAAAATTCCTTTTATTTTCCACCAGAGTGAAAATGGAGGTTTAATAGAAAATTCTCCTTTCCTTGTTTACGAGGAGGAAGAGGAGAGAAATCCTTTAAGAATAGATTTGTCTAACCATCCCATTACCCCAAATCCATTTTATGTGTTGTGGGGGGATTGAACGAATTTTTTCCTCTTTTCCCTGAGTGAGTGAAGGTTACAAGTGAAAAGGTTGTCTCACATCGACGCGTCTCCAGCCACCAAAAGTTCCACTACTTTCTAAACTTCTTTCTACATTCTTTACATTCCGCTGTTCAAGAAGAAAAACCTTTCACCTTATAAACTTATACCATCGCAGGATATAACGTCTGGCAGGTTATAGCTTATCTTAGCCTCAAGATATAACAAGGCAAGATATAGCACCTTTGTCCGAATATAACCACTTGTATCGAGAAACAGCGCATTTTAGCAGAATAGAGCTCCTTACGGATAGAATCAGCGTCAGGTCTCTTGTAGTTATAAAAGACGTTTTATGGCAGGATATAGTCTCTTTATTTATATGTGTAGGGTTAAAGTAGGTAACAAATTATATTTATACATACATGGGTCGTTGGAAGGAGAAATAAAATGGAAGGTAAAAGAATGTATGTATAATGGGACGATATATATGAATATTGTATAGTGGAGTATTGTGTTCAATGTGTCCTCGTTTCACCTCCACAATTCACAGGATCAAAAGTAGTTCGTGAATGGGGTGACATACGAGGGCCTTTTGCCATTAAAAAGGAATCTCTGCCCCTCTTTGCCTCCACATAATGGGGGAATAAAAATGTAAGTTACAAGACGGCCCCAATGAACTCTGTCACTTTCTCTTCCTCAAGCCCCTCAAATGGCCAAACCCGGGATTTACGCTCCCTTTATATTTAAAATGAATGGAGGGTGGGTGAAATAAGACGACCTATAAAACAACATCTCTTCCATGACCATAAAATAAACTTTTTAAATATAACTCCACTTTTTTCATATTCCTATTTGCTACACCTTCTTTTTCCAATTTCCTTTCTAACATTAAATATGTGACTTATACATACGTTTCATATCCTTGAATATATTATGAGTATTTGGATGCGTATGCCGAATTTGAATATTTGGAAATCTTTTGAAATATTGAGTGGGAAAGATGCGTCAAATCCCATAAATACAAATTTTGAGAAGGGCAAAGGTCTTACAAAGATATCAAAGGGGCTGTGAAAGGTTTAATACACAACCAACTCACAAATAACATACTTGAAACTTCCATACTTATCATCGTGTTGTAACTAGAAATGAAATTGTAAAATGGATATACAACTTATGTATGTATTACTAATGCTTTTATATAAATCAATCATATAAATTATAATATTGTGGTGGAGAGAAGTTGAAGTGACTCGTTCTAAAATTCTCCATTTAATAACATTAACTCCTCATAAACGTGCATAATTTCTCTATGCACACAGCTCTGGATTCCTAAATGGAATAAAAGCCGTTGGGAGTCGATCGAGAATTCTTACGTCAATTGGGAGAAATCTCCCAATAGAGGAATGGCGTTGAATTCAATCAAATTGTATCAATTGAGGAATGGCCGAGAAGATTAATTGAATTAAATTTTAATTAACGAACATATAATCTCCATTGAACCATTTATGTAATTTTAATTATTTTAATGGCAATTGACGTTCTTAAGAATCCTTTCACCTTCTATTCAGAGCTTTTCAATTAATTTAGAATAATGAAATTGAAACTTGTTTTAATTGAATATTACTTAAACATTTAACATAATAAAACTTAAATCTTTAAATATCTACTAACATTATACAATTTGTTTAAATTCTACAAAATTATTAGATTACTTTAGATTGTTGAATTACATTTACAGTTAAATTCTTCATAATTTAATGAATTGAGATTTTCGGCACGAAATTGGTTTAAACGATGAATTTAAAATCAATTCAGAAAAATAAATGGTGGGAATAATTGAATATGAACTGACGGTGGCCATTTGGTTGTCAAATTATCCGATTATTTATTGAGTGCTAAATTGGGTGGATAAGGATTTTGACCTGTAAATCGAAGTCCATTTTGTCCGGGAGTTGTTTATGCGATTGTGGGAGTGACGGGTATTTTGAAAGTTGTGTGAGGGACGGACAGGTTGAGGAGTCCTTCAGGGAACCTCCGCCCATTTCTCTCCAAAAACAAGGAAATTTCCTTCTACAGGGCCAACTTTCAAATTTCCTCCTTCTCCCTTGGCCCGTCAGACTGTCAGTAATGAAAAACTCCCATTCTCATCCCAAGAGGGAAAAAACAACGGTGCTTTCTTTCTTCCTTTTCTTCCATGTAAATCTCTCCTTATCGCTAAACATTCACGGACCGGAAAGCATTTAATTTAAATCTCATACAAAAACCCATAAATTATTCCGTTCGTACAATTCAATTTGGATTAATTTCAGATTAATTTTTACATTTACATATTTATATTTTAAATCAACTTTGATTTTTTAAACAGCTTGTACTAATGCTATGTACTTACAGCAGACTAAATGTATTTGCTATTATTCATATGTATATTTATAGGAATTTTGTAAATATTTTTTACAAATTTCTGGTCAAGATTACTTTAAAATGATTTATAAAAAGTTAAGTATTTATTTATTGAAATGAAATGAAAATTGTTCTTACCTTTTCAAACTTTTATTTTTTCAACCTGCAACTTCTGGATTCACTTTATTTATTGATTTTCACTACTAAAAGTACTTTATTCGGAATGTACGTGCAGAGTGGGAAGTTTCGTCTTTTTCAAGTCATCATTTGAAAATCTTGAAAAGTCACAGCTTTTTCGACTTTATAAGAATTTCAAACAAGATGCATTTTTTATCTTTTTTCTCTTAAAATCCTCAAATCCTCCAAATCTTTCAAAGTCCTTAAAATACAAATAAACTTCTCCAATTTGTTAACAAATAAACTTTTTGTTGGATCTTGAAATCTTGATTAATTACAATGTAGGGAAACCGGAGAACTTGTCCACTCCGATTTCATCTCGGTTTATTCCACTTGGTTTATTCCAGCGTTTTTACAATAAAGCAGAACATTCTCAAAACATTAAACTTTTACTCTTTCACTAACTATAATTTTATTATTACACTTTATTCTGTTTTCAAAAACTCTAATAATATTATCAATTCAGCACTTATAAATACTTATATAATTGTATACCCTTGTTAACTTTATTAACAATGCTAAATTAGCATCTTTGTATGTATTATATGTTCTGATTGTGTTTTATTAAGGGTTTGGAATCCGCGGGAAAGTTTAGAATAATTGTAAACGAAAATGGGGAAAAGGGATATATGGGTTGACACTTGTTCAAAGTCTTCTCGGATTTCTTTGTATTTGTGCCGGAGCGTCGTCAACTCCGTTTTTCTTCCCGTGGTTGGTTTGGGAATGGAGCGGTGGAAGTGGAAGCCGATGGAGGCCTTCACCGACCACACCATGCGCTATCCATCAACTCCCATCTCCACCCCACCCAATAAACCTCCCATACCTAATACCCTTTAATTAATAATTGTCCGCTGCTGTTATTTCCCATCTTAGGAAACTTTTAAACTCGGAATTTAAAAATCCCGGCCATGCAACGGGTCGCCCGCCAATGTAATTTATGGCAGTGCGAATTCAAAGGGCGAAAGATTGATGAATTTTCCCAACACATTGGGGAAATCTCTGGGCAACCTCATGGCTACACGCAATGAATATTCACTCCCCGATTTGTACTACAAGGGACGTATGGAGAAAGGAACTATTAATCATTTTATTAAATGGATCCATTCAACTGGAGCCATGTATTATTTCACACTTTCCCGCCTCATTTGTCTCTTTAATTATATAACCGTTAAGTGGATTTAACTTGTTTTGCAATATTTCCCATTTTCTAAAATTCTCAAATATAAGCATTATTCAAATTCACCAAATAATGTTATAATATAAAACTTTAAATGTGTTGCATTTTGATCAAAGATCGTTTTATGTTTTTAGGGGTTTTGAATTCGGAGGAAAAAATTTGAATTTTTTCCCCTAGAGGTTCTTAATAAAATGAGAAAAGGGTCGAATGATCATCTGATCTTTAAAATTACCCAACCGTGACTTTCTAAGAAAAAATTTATGCAAGAAGTAAGATGAAAGAAAGGATTTTTGGTAAACTCAATATGTATAATATTTATAGGTATGGTAAGCTTATCTTTGTATGGTACATTACATTAATATAGGTATTAGTACATACAAATAAGTCTACTATCTGTACTTTGTATAAAATAATAGTATAACAATAGGTATACTTGTTTGTATTTTAAATGAAGCGAATATAAGAATGAAAGGATAAATACAGATTGTATGTATTTATTGGTCAATTTTCAAATTTACCGCCATTTAAAATATGCTCATTATATATTTTAATTGCAATTTCGTTATAAAAACATTAATTCGTTACAAAAACATTGAAATAATAATGTTTAAATTAACATTTAATTAAATAGTTAGTTTTTGTATGAATGGGCTGAATTAGCATTTGAGTAGTTTAACCATGCAGTAAGATTAGGTCTGGAGTGTTTTGTGGGTATTTTCATTGTATTTAAATACGGGGAGTTAATAAAAAATAATAGTTATTTAATTGTGAAATTCCTCTGTTTGGAGCCGCCTGGTAATTTGGACGTTACCTTGGAGTCTAACGGGAATTGGCAGGGCGGCCGGGGGATATTCTTAGCTTCTGCATAACTTCAACTTGAGATCTCCAAGCAGTTGAGTCATTCAAGAGTTCAATGGATTTCCTCTCTCCCTTTTATTCTCCGGGAATTTGGAGGGGAAATTCCGGGATTTGGTGTACTTCTTATACCCTGCACGTACCCGCGACGCTTCAATTTCAAAATACAAATACTTATGGGAGAATTATTCTACACGTGCCTTCACACGCTCATCCACAAAACACTAAACTTCCTAGTTAAATTATATATCCCACACACTTATAACTCTATTACCTGCATTAAGATATAAACTTATCTTTACTTTTTATTGCTTGAACAAAACCCATTAATTGTCCATAGAACAAGAGTAAGAAATACAAATATAAGTATTAGGGAAATGGATAAAATATGAAATTATAAATTAAATTTATTGTTATATTATTTCCACTAATTTGACAACATTACGAATATAATAGGTAGATTAAATAATGAATAAAAATAAATATTGAGTTATGTTTTGTAAATAGGTATTTGTATCAGCGTATATGAAGTATGAATGCATTCATATATCCTAGGTATGTATGTACGAAATGATATGTAGTATATTATCTAGATATGCATGTCAGATATGTATAGGTAAGCAGTAAGTAGTTCTCATCCATAATTCATGAAAATATTTATCAATTCAATTTACGTCATTTCATGAGTATTTACAAACAAATTAATTTATTGTTCAATCCATTCGAATTATTTTACATAGCAAATGCCTAAGTGGATATTTATGAATTTTATGAATAGAAACATGCCAATATGGATTTATGAAAAAAAGCCCCAAACTTTATAAATGTTGAAATCAGTTCTTGAATATTTTTCCAAACTTGAGAGAAAAAGTTTTTGAAAGGAGAAAGGAATTGAAAAGGCTTCTTTTCATATTTGGACTAGAAAATATGGAAAGTAATGGAAAATTAACATAAAGTCCTCATTAGGAATGAGGAAATTAAACAGAATTTCCTTCCTTATCGAATTCAAACATTCCCCTCACAGTTATAAACTTCCCTAATGACTTATCTATACATAGGTAATGAGAAAAGGCGTGGACACAAATGAAGAAAGTTTTCAATCATTATGAATAATATGAAATTCCTTTACGCAATTTTCCATGCGTGATAGATGAAAAAACTATTTTATTGGTTCTCTCTTATCTTTATATGCAAATGATATTTATGCTCTATTTCTCTTTCTTTCTCGTAATGTGCTGTTTTTATTTATATTAATAAATAATGAAAAGTATACATATAAAATGTTTTATTCGCATTATTTAGTCTAACAGAAGATATATATCCTAGATATAGTACATACCTGTATATAATATACATCATTAATTATATTTTATTAGTTTGTATTCTGTTTATTTAGTTATTGTGGCTGTAAGATATTATATATTATACTGGTAGTATAAATAGTAAATGGGGTATTTGTTCAGAATGACGGTCGGACGCACAACTGCGGAGTGCGGAGTGTTCCAGGAGGCGTCGGTCGCAACATGTCCGAAGCCTTGAGGAAACACGGCCAAAATCCTCTGTTAATTTCCGCTATTGGAAATGACCTTTTCGGCCACAATCTCTCTTCATGCTTCCAAGAGGCCCAGATGGTAAAATCAAGAAGTTTCTCTTCTCCTCCAGGCTAAGAATTAAACTCCTCCACCTTTCAATCAAAAGAATCAAAACCTCCCACATGAACGGACGCTTATAAAATTTTAATTTTCTCCTTTCACTTTTCCACCCACCACTTTTTATTTTTAAATTTGAACTTTTTACAATTTTTTTGAACTTTACTTCCCAACTTGATTATACTAATTTTTTTATTATTAATTTAATGCATTAATACTTTAATCTTTTGTTACTCAATGTATTATTAAACTTTAATCATCTATGTAATTACTGTAATTAGATGTAATTAAATTTGGCAATTCATATTTCCCGAAATGACCTTTATATTTTTTGGTATTTGACATTTAAAGGACGAGCGTGGGATCGTGAGATGTGAAGAAGGAACGGCGGTGTACGGCGGGATTTTGAATTCCGACGGCGAGTGCGTGATTGGATTAGGGGCCATGAAATGCCACGGGGCCATTGGGGGTAGTGTAATCGAGAACCATCGGAGTGACATTGCCCAAGCGTCTGTCGTCATCATGGATGGGAATCTCCCCATTGAGACCATGAGGATCCTCATGGAGATCTGCACTAATGAGTCCGTACCAGGTTAGGAGATCTCAACATTCGCTCAACCGACAAATGAACTCATTTATCCTCCCTAAAATCAATATTTTAATCTTTAATCCACCTTATTCCACCTTTAGCATTGTACAACATTCTCACATTCTCAAGTAGGAGAATTTACAAATATGTATCACCTTATTTCTTGCCGGATGTCTTATTTTCAAAATATTAAAACACGCCTATAACTATTAAATGACTAATATAACTGTAACGAGATTATACACCCATACATACATATGATACACTCCATATACATATCCCATATATATATAGTATTTTAATACAATATAAGCACGTGAAATAATGTAGTAGTTGTGTTTACATATAAGTATGAATTCACTGCATGTTTACATAATTGGTGGGTTAGAGAAATACGAAAATAGGGAAATCATACATATGAGATATTTAATACAGATATAGACTTTCACTTTAGTAGATACATATAATATTTTATATAATTTTTTGTATAATTTGAAATGAAAATTGACAGTTTGGTTCGAGCCGACCGAGAAAAGAAAAGCGAGTAAAATTCTTGAAATTCCCAGGGAGAATTTCTCCTGCATTAAATTCATATCTCCGAATTTGAGTGAACTCATTTCCATTCTCGCTGGAGGGAAAGAAGAGGGAAAATATGAGCAAGGAAATTGGTCCCTCGAGGTTTTGGGTCCAAAAGCAGCCGCGCTCTTCCCGCACCTCCAAATCATTTTACTGACGAGGGGATCTGCGGGCATTTCTGTAAGTCCGTCCTTAAGTAATTTCTACAATTTTAATTTTCTCTTCAATCAATATTTCAAATTTCCCACAGCGATAATCTTTTTAAATTTAAAATTCCCCGCGGCATTTAAATTTCTCTTCAAATTATCAGAATTCATCGACTGTAAACATCCAAGTTTTAGAATTTCCAATGTTGTACAGTTAGCATTTTCCCAACTCAAACAACAAATGAATTCAATAATTTTAATTTTTCCAAATTTCAGAGTTTTAATTGAATCTCCCATGGTGGTTGTTATTTTAATGGATTTTGTATTACTAATTGAATTATTTTTGAGGTCCTTTGGAGAGAGGAAGGAGGGGAATTTGAGTGGAGGGATTTCGGGGCTCCGAAAATGGAAAGAGGAATTTCGAGTGTATCTGGCGGAGGAGATTGCCTCAACAGTGGATTCATCTCTGGGATGTTGGAGAAGAAGAGTTTGAGTGAAAGTGTCCGTAGGGGCATTGGAGCTGCAAAGGACTCACTTCAATCCTTCCTAAACGTCCCACCAAAATTCTCAGAGAGATAACAATTTATCTTCACAAGTTCAATCCTTCGGCGACCAAACTTTAAAGGCCACAAGATATAATATTTATATAGTCATCTTTCACCTAATTCTGATGTTTTTTAAGAGATATGCGAATATGGATTTTAAATTTTAAACAGGTTTTTAATAATTTATTATTAAATATGATGTAATCTTTTTTAAATAGCAAATCTTTAACCATAAGCATTATTCTTTAAGAAGCAAAAGCAGTAATAAATTTTAAAATATTACTTATTTTAATGTTTCTTGTTTCCTCGAATGATTTGTTGGGTAATAGTTAAGATCTTATCTAATTAATGAATTATTGTGCAATAGTGTAGTTATATAATGCATATACGTCAAATTATATAAATATAATGTCATAATTATGAAGGAACTATGTTATTGGTGAATTCAATTGAGATCCATTCACTTGGTATATGGTGAATTTACAACCTTCAACATGGAGTGAAAAAACAAAAAAATGTAAAATATACAAATTATTATTATCTCTAAATTTAATATGTTACATTACATACCATACCGTACCATCTTTGTTTTGTATTTGAGTTATTCAATGACAAAAACAAGTATTGAAAAAATAACATTATGGAGAAAAATATAAAAATGGTACTTAAGGGTTGCAAAGGCAAACTTTTTACATTTAAACTCAACTCTTTTGGAGAAGTGAATGAGATAAGTTTACTTTTATTTTGTAATCATTATACACATATCTTTTGATATAATCCAAATAATTATTCCTTCAAAAATCTGAAATTCCCAATTCACTCATTGAATAAATATTTCTTGAAAAAATATCTGACATAATACTTTTCTTAAAAGTCCAATGTCGTTTTACAACAAACTTTACATCCATAGGTTTGTTTCTAATTACAAAAATATCTTGAAATGATTTAAAAATTTGCTCAAATAAAAGGATCGTACTTTCCAAGCCCATGTAAACAAAATCTCAAGGAATCACAATATTATAGAAATTATTTTGTTTAGATTTAAAATCTAACCCAAGATACGCTATTTTGTCAATGCTCGGAATATCCAAATGCATTGTTTTATTGTTTAAACTTATTATTTCTACTGAGCGGGATGGGAAATTATCAATAATGTTTTTGAACAAAGTTTGGTGTTAAAAAATGTCGATCATATGTGCTTCTTTTAGTTCCCAGATTGTAAACCCTGACCAAGAGAGTCGTATGTGCACGATCTGTTGTCAAAATAAAAAAATCATAATTAATGAAAAGGTAAACTATTTTCTTTTGTATTTGCCACATTTGGAGCAGTGAAATTGGTATATTTGATGATTCTCTTGTATTTTTTATACACAAATGCTTTGTTGTAAGTTAATCCATCATCACTCCAAATTTCAAAAAGCCCCGATTCACTCATTGAATAAATGTTTCTTGTTATAATATCGGATATGAAATTTCTCCTAATAGACCAATATTCTTTTATAAAAAAATTCATGTCCTCGCCTTTAAGTCTAATAACGAAAATATCTGAAAATAGTTTTAAAATCATTTCAGCTAAAATTGACGATTCTTTTGAATTGATTATTATAAAATTTGGTGGAAAGACAACATCATAATAGTGTTGTTCTTTAGATCTAAAATCTAACAGTAAATAAATTATATTGCTACTAAAACTCAAATTTTGAATACTATCTGTAGGATTTTGTTCACTATCACAATAAAGCTAAAATATGAAATTGTTACTCCAACTGGGCAAAAAGAACATTTGATCATCTTGATTTTCACTAGAAAGAAATTGAAAATTTTGAGGATTGTAAAAAAACCATCGAATTGCCCCAATGAATTCATAGTCATATTCTGGTTTATATAAACTTAAATTATATCTCTGAATTATTTCGAATAATCCACACTTATTTGCAGAATTTGTGAAGAATTTATTACAAGATGCCCTAAAGTCGACATCTGTATTATATATTGGTGTTAGTTTAAAATTTTGATTTATATTTTTAACAAATAATTTTAATTTTTTATTACTTAAATCATTGGGCAAAGGTAAAGAAGTCTGAAGATAATCTGCTTTAATTACTGAAATTTTATTGGAACAAGATACACAAAAAACGTTTATAATTGAAGGCAAATCATTCGATTCACAAATAAGAATAATTGAAGTTGTCTCAAAACTATTATTATAGTCATATGAGGATAAAAAATATTGTGGGGGTTTTATCAATTTTTTAATACAGAAGATCGTGTAAGTCGGATTTATGTTTAAATATAAAAGTTTATCTCTAGCTCCAGTTAACATATTGTAAGATAGAACTTCAATTTTTTTAGAAACTTCGTTTGCAAAAGGATATTTAAAGAATATTGCTTGACAATGTAAATATTTTAATTGATAAAATGCACGTGGGCCAAATAATAAAGGCAAATTAATCGTCACATTCTGAATTTCATTGTCTTTTCCAAATAAATTATCGATAATAGGTTGAATTACAAGTGGAGTTCCAAAATAATTAAAATACGATCTATATGAATTTGAAAGGGTCGAACCTTCTTTTTCCATTGGCCAACTAACATATTTAGACATGAATGAAAAATACCAAAATTTTTAGAAACCCCTCTAAAATCTTTTTTTATTTAATTTATCAGGATAAATTAAACTTAATGAACATTTTATATTTGCTAAAAATAAAATATTTAAAACGATAAAAATATCTATAAATTTATTCATTTGCAATTTTAAGAAAATATACTAAATCTAAATTTAGCTCAATTTTTAATTTTAATATACTATATAATATATATATGCCACAATATTAAATCAAAAAATTTTTTTTCTACTCTATATGTACTGTTTTATATGGCATTAAATTGAAATATTAAATAACTATTTTATTACTACATGGCGTCTTCATTAATTTAAATAAATTGGAATTTAAAGTTTAAAATTATTCATTTATCACCCCATAACCTTTAATATTTAGTTAGATAATCATAAGCAATGAATAGGCTAAACAATTATAATGGATATAAAATATATAAAAGATAAAACAATGGATTTTAATATTTTATATAGTACTTTATATTTATGTACATAGTATCTAGTAGTATATTAACATCTGGAGCTAAAACTAAAATATACTGAATTATTTATTAAATACATAATTTGAATGAATTGAATGAAATGTTAAATTATTCATTATGTTAATTATGTCTCCTCATTAACTTAAAGATTATCGAATATCGTTGTTTTTACAGTGCTTTCTTTAATGCTGATGAGACATTATCAGTCTTGACACATTTTAAACACTCGAAATTGTTGAAATATTTGAAGTTGTTGATTTCGTTGAAAAATGATTTGAAGGATTTTTGAATTGTTTAATATAAATATTTAGCAATGGAATATGCATAGCAATATATCTGAACATTGCATATAGCTCATTTCTAAATCTTGCCCCGCAGATGCAATAAAGGAAAAAGTTAACTGAAGAGTTAATTGTCAAAAGAAAATTAGCAAAATAATTGAAATTTTGACCAAAGTTTAAGTTCCAATTAGCATTAAAAATCACGTTAAGCAATTCAATTAAATCCATAACAAACCAGGGAAAATTGCATATAAGAAAAACAACAACTACAGAGAATAACATAAACGTAAACGAATTTTCCCGTTTTTCTGATGAGCTTAATTGTCTTCTTTGTTTGCTCGCAACATTTATCTTAAAATAATCAATTTATTTTTTATATTAGCAGCACACACTTAACTAATTTTTAAAAAATGGTAAATATTGTTTATTAAATTAATAAATTACCGTTTTCCAGATGAAGTGGTTCAAAGCAATAATTGTACAAAATGGAATCAAGTCCATGAATATTAAATAGCCACCAAAAAGATAATATATTTTATATTTGTCATTCCCTCTTAACTCCGTTGTTCTCATGTCATATTTAACAAATTCTCCATCTTCGTTGTAGATTGTGAATCTTTCAAATTCCAGCCATCTTGAAGCGTTGTAAATTAAACAAAACGAGGCAAGGATTATTGACAATATTAGGGCTTGTCGCTGATTCCAAAGTCTTTTTACTTGCAACGGCCATTTAATTGCTACGAATCGATCGATCGAAACTCCAATAGTAAAATAAATTGATAGAGAATGAGCTGAAATAAAACAATAAATGGAAATATGTAAATTAATCGGAATTAAACAAAAAATAAACGAATTCTTACATATAAAATTAAATGCACAAAGTTGAGGTCCAACAAGTGGCAAATAATAGTTAGTGTAGTTTGGAGCAATTTGGAGATATTCGAAAAATGATGGAAGTCCATAACGAAGAAATTTATTGGATAAGTAAATAAAATCCGAAAGTGTCAAGCCAATTGAAATGATTCTAAATGTTGATTTCATTCTTGGTCGAATGAGAACAAAGAAACTTAAGGCATTTCCAATTAAACCCAAAATTGTAATGATAAGAAAAATTAAACCGAGTGGCATAAAAGGCAAAGGAATATAAGTACAAATGTAAGGATCAACAATATTAACATTTCCCTCTTCGATTGATGTATTCAAATTTAATGTTCTGTTAAAATTCATTGTTGTTAAATTTGAAGAATTTTCTGTTTTATACTCAAAAATTGTTAAGGATTCGTTATTAAATATCTTAATATCGGACATATTTTTATAATCAGAAAATAAACTAACAACTTCTAACTTGAATTTAAAAATATTTATTCGCAAATCAGTTTAAAAATATAAATGATTTTATTATAAGAATTAAAACGTACTACAAATCCGGGGTCCTTATAACAATTGCTCGACTTTGTCTACTGGTTGAGTAGAGGAAAGTAGGAATGTAGAAAACATAATATGTAGGTACATGCATAATATAGATCAAAAACGATGCAAATTATGCAAATTATAATTTGAGATCAGGAGATCAGATGAATGTACTCATGATGAATTGATGAGATGAGATTGATAGAATCTAAAAGATTATTTAGGAGGAAAAACAAGTTTTTTCAAGGCTAAGTAATATATCTGCAATTAATTGTTATTTTTATATTAAACATAATTTTATAGTTGTAAATAGTTCCTGGAAATTTTTTCTAAAATCTTAATTATATTTCAAGTTTTTTGAACACATGAAAAAGTCTTCTGAATGTGAGTTATCATTATCAATCAAAATACAATACTCCCTAGACCCGTAAAAAGTCATTTCATAAATTCATAAATATGGCCTATTGGTAATCATATCTCTCATTTATCCATAAAAATATAATGTACGAATACGTACGTGAAATACATGCATAAGCATAAAATGAACTATTAAGGTTTGAAATTGCACAAAGTAAAATGAATAACTCAAAATACAAACTTAAATATTTTAAGATTTTCTTTATTTTCAATCAGATTTATTTAAACTCACATGTATAGCAAATGCATTCACTTATTCATCCGCCCGTTTCAATTTTTGATTGACAAGAAATTATATTTTTAAAATCACAATAAGAATAAACGAAAGGAGCATTAGACGCTAGCTCTTATTTTAACAGAGAAACCACAATCCAAATTATATCTAGTAAAATTATAAAAATTTCATCTCAATCACGCAGAATTCACACATTTAAATATTAATTAACACATTTGTTATATTGCACATTTCTATTTCAAAAGAGTAATATTAAGTAAGTATTTTATATTATTATTAAGTAACAATTATAATAGAGATAAAGTTATAATAATATCAGTAATCTTGTTTCATGATTAATTCCTTGCATCTAATTATGAAAATTATAAATATTTTAAACGTCTTCGAGAATCTTTAAAGCAAACTTTGCAAATTTTCAAAAAACTTCAAATTCTAAACCAATTAGCGGAATATCAGTAATAACAGACAAATAAAAGTAAGAATGAACCAAGTTAAGTTAAGGTACATGAGTTGAACATTTTCGTACACTTCCCTCTCCTGTAACTTCCTTCACGACGCTTGAAATACCTTGGACGAGATACGGGTCACAATGGTTGAGAAATAAATCATCTCATTGGGAGTCCGAAAGAAATATAGGGATTTAACATTATAATACAATATCATTCCTTTGTAACACTTCTGACAATGGCTAAAGCTTAAAGGCTTCTATGGCTAAACCCTAACAACTAATGAGTAATAAAAAGGTTAATAAATCTGATTGAAATAAAAGGCCGCTCAGGCCTTGTTCCCATACGCGATATGAGACTTGATGTTGTGGACGGAGAACCGATTGTACATTCCCCAAATGGAGTTCATCATCTTCCCATTGTATTTGGGGAGACTTCCGTCCATGTTATCTGGAAAAGAAAAAAATTTATCATTATCACAAATGATTATAAATTGCTATAATTTGCCCCCATTGATTGATAAAATTCGAATTAATTATATACTTTAATTAATTGGAGAAGTGAATGGTTATTTCATATGGGAAGCCAAAAGAATTTAGAATTTAACCAATTTAATTATATTGAAGCTTACCGCTTGCATTCATCTTTGCAGAACTCGCAAAGGAAGATTGTTGATCTTTGCTCTGTGAGTAACCACCATTGATGTGGTCGCGGACTTTAAAGGCCGCATGGGCCCCCATGTTCACTGAAGACATATCGTTTGTCACGTCTAAAACAAAATAATAAATTCATTGTAAAAATGCTGAATTGAACTCAACCTACATTTAATTCTATAATTAATTAAACTAATTTAACATTAAACAATTTAACATTAAACTCTTTTTTCCTAGTTAAGTCACTATCATTAATAATATTAATTATGATTATAATTATTATGTAATCTTCATGTGTATTATTCGCGATTATAAATTGGTCTAGTTTGATTATATGCTAATTCAAAATCATACAATTTCCTGGTTATTGGATTAGGTAAAGGATTGACAGAGACAAGGCTTAAATACTAAAAATGATTTAATGATTTAAGTCATTTATGAGATCTCTAAGTGGAAGTTTAGGGGAAATAAATACAAGATGTTTGTCTCTATATGTAAATATGTGGATGGAATAAATTAAATATTGATCGGCAAAGTAAGGAGGAGTTTGAGTAATCCAATTATTAGACTTAATAAATTGAGTTTCCTTTTCTTCTTCAAACCAACACAACTCCTTTGTTTGCCCAATTACACAACTAAAGAAGAAAAACACATTAGGAACTCTCATATCTCTCCTTAAGACGCATTACACAAGAAAACGTTAATGTTCCACGGTTTCACATAGCATAAATATGAGAACTTTCGAGAGCATATGAGAGATATCAAAAAAGTATCTACTCATATTAAAACATGAACGACACCAGCAAATTGTTTTAAAACCCATAAGAGTTCATATGATGTTGATATGGCTAAGGTTTCATAGCCGAGTGAGATAAACAAACTTTTAAGGACACTCATTAAACAATAACTTTTAAATTCATGGTTTTTAAAACACAATTCCCCGAACTTTCCCTAAATTACTCTCAATATGTTAATAAAAAGTTGGTCAATTGTTATTCTCAAATTTAATAGCCAGATTCCACACCCATGTACTTAGTTAGTATATTAAGAAAAAGTATCAAAGTTCGGCGTAATTCCCATTTTAACTTCCAATTAGATTAAAAATCAAGAGTCAAACTAACACTAATATCGTAAGTACTGGGTCTATACGACCACTACCAAATCCTCCTGTTAACTAATA
This sequence comes from Neelides folsomi, assembly GCA_034687125.1. Taxonomy (NCBI): domain Eukaryota; kingdom Metazoa; phylum Arthropoda; class Collembola; order Neelipleona; family Neelidae; genus Neelides; species Neelides folsomi. The sequence continues at coordinate 35,400 of JAQGBZ010000244.1, read as the reverse complement.
GCTATTAAGAAATTGTTCAAGTTGGTTGTGATTTTAAAGAAGTTAGTGAAGATCCTTGTGAGATCTTTGTGGTTATTGGTCCATGAGGAAATCAACCTATTTCTTTACGGGTGGATCGTGAGGGGACATAAAGGACACTCTGTTTCTTATCTCTTCTTTCCATCCCTATAAAACTTGGTTAAATACATTTAACCTCTTCTCCATTTCAGCTTAATGTTCAATATATGAACTTTCCCTTCTCCTGTTACTTCAAAGGCCCCCATTAATCCTCATATATTTAATTTTATGTACTCAATGCAGTTCAATATCAAATGATATAAAAATACATTTTGAGTGTTTAAACTTCCTATATAGATAATATCTTCTTTGATAAAGATTATAAACGTATAGCTATAAGTATATGGTACGTATCGGAACTTACTTATTACAAGTATAAGCTATAGTTTAATATAACAATGTTATACAGCTATATATTCAATGTATTAAATAGAGATGTGTATAAACTCTGAAAATGTATTTATAAGGTAGTGAATTTTAATTTATAGTGATGCTATATTGGTATATAGCTATATAAGCGAGAGTGGACATTGGGGCATATGAAGTCTTACTTGGTAGAATCTTGCTCCTTGTTGTTTGTCTAGGCTGACTAGAATCGTAATCCAGTTGAACAGGCTTATCTCTCATAAAATTAAAAGCTTCTTCTTCTGTCCTTGTGGGTATTGGAGATCTCCTGGGTGGAAGCTGCAGCAGCGTGTTGGCCCCTTAGTCCAGGCAACAGGGTCGGTCGTCTTTTGCGATGTCGGAGAGGAGGAAGAGAGAGGCGTTTGTAGGGCGAGGGAGACGAGCTGCTTTTGAGCTTCCACACGCCAACCTCCCTCCTTTTATATATTATTTACCATGGGGATGATGAGGATGGACCCAATGTCCACGTGATGACACCATGGCCCCCTCACCACAACCCCGACCAAATGCCCTCTCCGCCTACAATTAGGGTAGGGAAGATCTTTGCCATCAATAGCATTAAATTAGGAAATTTACTACTTATTAAGATCATCGTCACATAATTAATAATTAATAATATATCAATTGCCATTGCGTATTCGCTCGACCTTTGTGGGAGATTTGGAAATTTGAGCACTTGTTAATTATTAATTATGCATTTGAGTAATCACTGTATTATTATAATACTACATCTATTCATTGGGATCTTTAAATGCAATCTTTGGATACATTCCATTCTTTATGATTGGTACATTTATCTTTAATCTAATTGTCGTTCTGTTAATGTATTATTTTATCGAATGTTACGCATCTTTAGGCACGTATTTCTTGAGGAAACAAAAGCAAAGAAATTGTTTAAAGTAAAGTCAATGATGATAAGCTAAATATATGGAATTGAGAGGAAATTGAATAGTTGGTTATTTTTACTCCCAGGGGCGGAGATGGAGATTAAGGAATTAGTAATACGAAGAATAAATAAAATATCATGTTTTTTCTGAGTACATTTGTGGTATTTCCAAAATGGATAAAGTGACTTTTAAAACCAACAATGATTGATTTTGTACATGTAAATAAATACACGCCTACTTTAACAGATTCTTATTTAAAGAATTTTTCTTATTTGTATAAACTCTTACGATGGTTATTTTTTATATTCTGGTTAAAAATTTTGAATTTGGGATTTTTGAAATAATTAAAAATAATAATTTGGAGGTCGAAGATAATTCCTGGTCTGGTTTAAGTTAATCTTTTGTATTTAATAGGAAAAGATTTTAAATAAATCCTTATTCATCCGCAGTTGAATTGAATTATTGAATTACATTTATCGTTCGCATATGTGTGGGATGAAGTTACTGGGTTGGTCCGGAAGAAAGAAATCAAGTTCATTTCAAAGGCTATTCGACTTTCTCCTCTTCAATATCTTCATTTTAAATGGATCACATCATCACATGCTTTTTAACATTCTTAAATACACTAAACCATTGAAACATACTTATTTATAGCATATATATATATATATATATATATCCTAATCCTCATTTATAGTTATACCATCCTTCTCCTTCATGTGACGTCTACAATATGTATATACCTACGTAGATTATATTAATGCAAATAGCAAAGAAATATAGATATTAAAATTGCATTAATATTCGCAATGTAAAGTTATTAAATTAAACTAATTACATTGAATGACGCAGATGTTCCAAATAACTTGGAATATTTTCGACAATTGCTTGAACTAAACGTTAATTATAAATTGTAAATTATTGCTATTCAAAGTGTTTATAATTTTATATTGCATGACAATCTAAAAATAGAATTTCTTTATACTTGCATTTTACATCTTTGAAACTAATTACGTGCATCTTACTTTTAGTATAGCTATTACTCAATCTCAATTTCAATAGATTAAATATTTGATAGTAAGTTATATGACGATGTAATACAAAGAGGGTTTGTAGATTATAAGTGAAGTGAATCAAGTGAAAGAGAAATGACATTCAAACGCCCTTTTTCACTTAGGAGTTGCAAGATCCGAGAATTAAGGTAAAGCATTGAAGTAATCGAAGAACTGGAAATACCTTTTAATATATAATTTTAAACTTGTTCTTAAACCCAATCGGCTCATAAACTTGAAATATCTCGAAACATGGGAAATTGTATAATTCACTTGTTGAGGAGATTAAATATATTTTATTATTTTTTGCTCTTTTGACGAATGACTTGATCTCTTAATGATGGTCAAAATAGGCGAGGGAATTATCAAGTCAATGAATGTAGAAGTGGAAAGAAGAGCGGACGGAATGAACCAGATTGAAGATTAACTAAAGAGATAAACCCCCTGGATTAACGTCAACTTTTAATCCACGAATGGAGTAATGAGAAACATTGCGCTAGGACCGCTGTGTTTATTAATGGAATGATTAGCCCTGTTTTCTAACGTGACTTCAAATGAGCCCGATTTTTTCTTATGACGTTACTCAAAGTGTGTTGGGGATGAAAAAAATAAAATGGGAATGTGACATTGAAGCAGATGACTTTTGAAAATGTCATCGTGACTACATGAAGAATAATAATTCTCATGTAAGTGTAGTTGTAAGTATGTATTGGAAGATTGTATTACAAGTGTAGATTACTGTACGTGTATTTATCGTGTATTATACCATACCCTACAAATATAAACTAACTTTTAATAGGGCATACCTATGTGTTATGTATTTAAATGTACCTTATGTAGAGTACTCTACATAGGCACATACATTCACTAGAGCGTTCCCTGGAACGTTCCCGGGTTGTCGGCGAGAACGGGAATCTGCATCCTTATATGTAGAGTACTTTACATTGTATTCTAGTTTGGCAAATAATATAAATACTAACACTAATATCACAGTGTATAAAATTATCATTAGTTATTTAGAATAAAAGCTACAAATAAAAAATATGTGGTCTGCATTTGTTTAATTTGAAAATTACAAATATCATGAAGGTATTTATTTAAGAAGTATCCGTATTTGTGAATTCTGTCAGTAAATCTACATACAATTTATTAATTCATTTCCTCTTTACTTCCAGCCATTTCCTAAGTTTAATATTTAAAGATTATACTCAAATATGGTGAAGTATGTGTTTTATGTGTTTATTATACCAATATTGATAAATAGAATTCACAAAATGCATTGTAAACAAAAGTTATACTGGTATTAATTTATTTCAATTCTTTATTCTTTTGCAGCATTCTTCGAAGCAACGACAACACAACCATGCTGAGCTAAGCTTTAGTTTTTGGAACCACAGCAATGACATGGATCAAATCTATCTGCAATATAAATATCAATTGCATTTACTCCAGGATATTGATCCAGCACAACAAGTGAAATCTAGTCAATTTTGATCCAGCACAACAAGTGGAATCCAGTCAATTAACCACAATACGTCCAAATTCAACATAATATATGCAAATAATATAAAGATGGCATAAACGATATTATTATTTTATAAGTACAGTAGATTCACATTGTAGAGCAACTAAAGAGTTGAATAAAACAGGTATACAGTATATGGTATAATACTTAAGATCCAAGGATAGTAATTTTAATAATCTCATATTTAATTTTTCTAAAATTAAAAATTATTAAAGTATCTCACAATGAAAGTTCAGTATAAGAATTCATTTTTAACTTTGATTTTATTTGAATTTTTAATGCTCGTTCTTTACAATTTTGGATACATGAGAGATTTTAATTCCACGATTATTTCAACCAAGAGAAGTCAGGTTGAATATAAATTTAGCGAAAATTGCAAATGCTTCTTGCCAGCAATGAGCAATTCGAATCTCAATTCAGAAATAAAATCAACTTGTAGTGAAAGAGCCACGTTAAGAGGACCTGGGCAAAAAGTGATTTCTTATTCCTTGTATTCCGGCAAAGATACAAAATTAGATGTCTACTTTGGAGGAATTGAAGAGAATCTTAAAGACATGAGACAAATCTTTCCTGGATGGCTCATGAGAATTTACACTAATGTAAAAATTGATGAAAATGTTTGTTCTTTATTGTGCAAAAACGAGGATCTTTATTGGTGTAATGTAAACAAACTACCAAGCGTTGGTAAGAACGAACATATATATATATATATATATATGTTCTTTGCTTTGTAAAAATTAATAATTAATTTAAGTAGTAATATTTATTAATTTCAGAGTTTGATCTAGAAAAAGTACACGGAATGGTATGGAGAACTTTTCCTTTAGGGGATGAATTTGTTGATAAATTTTTAGTTCGGGATTTGGATAGTCGAATTACATTACGTCAAATTGAAGCTGTGAATGAATGGGAAAATTCCAATTACTCCTTTCATGTATTGAGAGATCATCCGCAACATAATACGCCAGTGCTTGGGAGTTGTTGGGCCGTAAACAATGTGAGACTTGGGAGGGAAAGAGCGAAAAACTATTTTCAACAATTTATAAATGTAATTGCACTTTTATTAAAACAACTTTTAAATACATTTGATATACCATTTTATTAATTTAAATAAGTATAACATTTTTATTAAACTCTTATTAATATAGAAATCATGGCTTGATGGACCGAAAAGAAATAATAAATATGGAGTTGACCAATATTTATTCTTCCAAGTTTTATATAAAAACTCTGCTTCCGAATGGATGGCACATGATAGTTATCATTGTCAATTCTATCGGAAGTTTGGAGAAAACAATCGCCCTTTTCCCACAGAGAGACTTCCAGGTTCTCAATTTGAAGTTGCTTGTGATTGCCAAAGAAAAGGTTGCAATTTTTCTAAAGAAGAAATTGGTGAATGTCCCGTCGCATGTCGACCAAAAGGAAAAAATTGGACTTATTGTTGATCGATTGTAATTGTAAATTATGAATATTTTAAATAAAGATATTACTATTGGACCATCATACTTATAAATATTTACGAATTCAAATACTAAATATTGTTTAATATTTACTTTTTAATACATTAATATTGAATTTTGTTTAGAATAATCTCAACAATTTTAGAATAAACTTGGAACGTTGACTCTCATCATCCAGATCATACCACTTCACTACTAAAAACTATATTTATTTAAATTTAACATTGATTCTTAGCATGTCAGTTCAAATTAAACAATTTAAGTTAGTTAAACTGCTAGTACATATAGTAGCAAGTACAATACTAACTAAAAGTAAGATAGTAAAGTGTGGTTGATTCTTTATGGTTGAGCGCCATAGTTGTAGTCATATGTACATTTACATAATATTGTTTTGAGGTGCCTAATTAAACAGTTAATATTATTATAATTACAGATTATTAACTACAGATACAAAGGTTTGTAAATATCATTCTATATCTTATATATATATACATATATTTTTTGATTATAAATAGTATATTATAATAATATTACAAATCTTAAGAATACAAAGAGTTTACGGAAATCAAGATTTTCCGCTCTTTTAATTTTAGCTTAAAATATTCTATTTTCTCTAAAGCATTACGTTATAAAAGAAAAAAAGCTACGCTTAATTAAGTAACTCCAAAAAATAAGGCTCAAAAGGGAACGTTTTTTACTGAAGCTCACGTTCAGGATCAAGGGTCATTTTACAATTAAGACCATCATTATAAATGATGATTCCAATTAAAACTTATCTGCTAAAATCACAGGTTAAAATTTTATAATTTTTTGAAATTTCGATATTAAAATTTAACCCCTGTTGAAAGATGAAATTCCTATGTTAAAGCCAATCTAACTATTTAGAAATTCAATGACGATTTTATTCGATTTTTCCTAGTTTAGATGGAATCCAAGATGGGATTTTCAACTTTTAACAGGGGGACCAAGGGTTAAAAACGAGAATTCAAAAATTCATAAAATTTTAACCTGCGATTTTAGCAGACAAGTTTTAATTGGGATCATCATTTCTAATGATGGTCTTAATTTTTCAATGACCCTTGACCTCGAACGTGAGCTTCAATAAAAAACGTTCCCTCTTCAGTTTTACTTTCCCGGTTACTTTTAAAGCAAACTCCGACAATTGCTCACCAACATAAGTATGCCTAATCAGTTTCCTATTTATAGTTTATGTTAGGATGGGTAATAATTGGTGATTCAGTTTATTTTATACCTATACCATAATCAAATTAATAATCTCCAATGTTGATTTTGTGAAAAATATTTCTGAAGTAGAATTGGATCGGTTGCACCATCGAAAATAGAATATTTAACTAACTTTAATTTCTGAAATACAATTTTCTCCCTCTAATATCCACCAGATTATAATAGTAATCTTTAACCATCAACATTGATTTGGTATAGGTAATCATCAAGAAGTAAACTTGGTATGTTGTGCTAACTCCACATTGTAAAATTAATTAATTTTTGATTAATTAATTTTATTTAAGAGATAGAAGTGCCTAGAAGAGCTATGGAATGGATTTTATATCGATACGACCCATATCCATGGTATTAGAATGTAACTTAAAAACTTTGAATAATTTCTGATCGAATGGATCAAATTAAATTAATAGTTTCTCAGTTACTTGGGTGTACTTTTGTATTAGCTAAATAACAAGTGAAATGATTTTTCATATCCGTTACTTTTAATCTCAACTTGCATAGTAACTCCGCTTGTAGTTAAGTTAAATGGATTTTCGGCTAGCCGTGAGGAGGTTAACGGCAATTGCAGGAATTAAGGCCTTCAAATTTTTATTTAGGCAAATCCTAAAAAATTGCCGTCATGCCTTTACGGCAATTGCCTAAAGTTAACTTTTGCTGTAATTGGTACTATTTAGTTGGTGGGCAATTGCCATCACGGCAGCCGGCAATTGCCGGAATTTGCCTTAAAAGTGTACCGGGAAAGTAAAACTGAGCCAAAAATAAATATTTGACTAAATAGAAAAAATAATAAAATTCTCATTTACAATATAATTTATATAATAATTATTTTCTTAATTTGGTTAAATTTTGAATAGTTTGTTTGTAATAATAAAAATTGGAATTTTTTGATTATCGTAAAAAAGTTAAACCTAGAATTAAAGTTTTTCGATGTTTCTAAGATTAATTAAATTAACGATTATCAAGGTGCCGCTTGCTACATAAGCACTAAAAGTAAGCACAGCACAGCAGTACTATCTGATAATAAAATTTAAGTGCCTATTTATTATCTGATACAGCGGATGAGGGATGTAAAATATGTAGGAATTATGTATAAGTATTTAGTATTTAGGTACTTGTATGTTTTTAGTTTTATATCATATTGTATTTAAGTATGCATATGAGCACAATATCAGGTTTCTACTAAACATGTATATTAATAAAAATGAATACCATACATCATCATATGTATAGGCCTGATATTAAGACAGTCCTTATTTTACATAGGTATGTGAAATATTTACATAGAGAAACATACTACACTAAAGATTCAATTCAAATGTAAAGCCAGGGCCAGGATTTTTAACCTTCAGTTTCATATTTGACTTCTTCAAGGACACTTTCGTTTAATAAATTTCTGGCTTAATATTTTCACAATTTCTCTATTTAAAATCATATTGTCTTATTAAGTTTAAATTATAGTTTATATCTTATTAAATTAAATATATTACTAAAAATGGCAGTAATTTGCATAAAAGGGAAAAATGTTTTAATTAATGGAGCCCTTACAGAAGCCATCATTGAGATTGAAAATGGACTAATCAGTAAAATAATTAAGAAAGACGAAGAGAATTCAGGAAAGGGAATAAAGGAATATGAAAAGGTATGTTACATAGAGTGTAAAACGTTATGCTGGTTAATCAAAAGTTACCTATGTATTTGATAAAATTTTGATGATGTTTAAATGTGCATACATATAATATTTGTTAATCTAAAGGTTATTGATGCTGGAAATTTGGTTGTAATGGCTGGACTTGTTGATTCCCATGTTCATGTAAATGAACCTGGGAGAACCGAATGGGAGGGATTTTGGTCTGCAACAAAAGCTGCAGCTGCAGGAGGAATTACAACTATAGTCGATATGCCGTTGTAAGTTACAATTTAATTTTTAATTATCTTAGTGTTATTTATTGGATTGAAACAAATCATTAACTTACAAGGAACTCGATTCCTCCAACGACTACGGTTGAAAACTTGAATATAAAGAAGAAAGCAGCTACTGGAAAATGTCATGTTGATGTTGGCTTTTGGGGAGGAGTTGTTCCCGATAACGCAGTATGGGAATTTAAATTAATTGTTTCATTTAATAATATTTTTTTCATAAAATTTTCATTTTTACCTTTTTACAAATCTACTTATTATAGGGAGAATTGAAAGCAATGGTGAAAGAAGGAGTTGTTGGATTTAAATGCTTTCTAATTCACAGTGGAGTTGATGAATTCCCATGCGTAAATAAAGAAGAAGTAGACAAAGCTTTGGAAGAGGTATGTTAATAACTACAACTTTTATTGGAAAATTAATAAAATTTAAACGAAAACATTGTGTAATATTTGACTATTAGTTATTATTATTAATTATATATAAAATATTTGTGTTTTGTGGCATTTTTAGTTGAAAGGCACTGGAAGTCTACTTGCTGTAAGCTAATAGCTGAAAATTTTCATTTTTCTTACAATACCTAATACCTATATATACTCATAGATAAATATTGTAAATATAATTATTGATTTCAGTTTCACGCAGAACTTGATTGTGGAGTAGAAGTAACTTCACATGATCCTGCAAAATATGGAACTTTCTTGGAATCGCGTCCTCAAAAAATGGAATATGATGCAATTGATATGGTGGCACAACTTGTGAAGAAGCATAAGTTTAGATCAAACAAATAAAATTTTATACTTGATATTACCTGAATCCTGGATTATTATGGTTAATAATTCCTATCTATAGGGATATTCGCTGTCATATCGTTCACTTATCGGCTGCTGAAGCGTTGCCAATTATAAAAAATTTGAAATCTAATGGTTTTCCGATCACGATTGAAACTTGTCCTCATTATTTAACATTAAAAGCAGAAGAAATTATTGAGAGAAGTACTGAATTTAAATGTTGTCCACCAATAAGAGATTCAGGAAACCAGGTAAAACAAAATACAATCTGGGCATGATAATTATTTTATATTAACCATAAATACACATTTTGACGAATCCATGTCATTATAGGAAAAACTATGGGACGCTTTGAACACGAATCTTATTGACATGATTGTATCCGACCATTCACCCTGCACAGCTGAATTGAAAAAACCAGGAGAAAAAGATTTCATGCAAGCGTGGGGAGGAATTTCTTCTGTTCAATTCGGTATAATGTTAACATTTGAGTCATTTGACTAATTAACTTGATAAAACGAAAAAAAACATGTATAAATACGCTCGGTTTATCTTATAAAGATAATTTTAAAACATGTTAAAAGGTCTGCCAATAATCTGGACAAATGCAAAAGAAAGAGGGTTTGGCTTGAAGGACATTTCTAAATGGATGAGCAAAAATCCAGCGAACCTCAGTGGATTTGGCAAATTTAAAGGAGACATCAAAGAAGGTTTTGATGCTGATTTTGTCATCTGGGATCAAAATGAAAAAATTGAGGTTAAACATATTGATAGTATCACCGATTTCTTATATAATGACTTAATTACTTCATCGATCTTGTTATCAGTAACATACTTAATGAATTTACTTTACAGATTGTCGAAGGCATGATACAGCATAAGAATAAGGTATGAAAAACATTATAAATGAGAAATGACATACCATACATAATATATGGTAGAGTTAATATAGAAGAGTATATTAATCCAGTTTAGAAATATAAAATTTATTACTTTTTATTACAGATCACTCCATACAAAAACAAGACGTATTATGGAAAAGTCTACAAAACAATTCTGAGAGGTCAAGAAATCTTCACCAATGGAACTTTTTCGGATCCAAAGGGAAAGTTCCTTTCCTCCCAAAATATGTAACTAAAATTGTGTTAAAAGGAAAGCAAACTAATCTTATGTATTTTAAAGTAATTAAGTTTTCATTTAATTTCAATTTAGACTAAAGAATCACTTTTAAAGTACTCGTTTCCGCCATTAACAATTTACACACAAGAACACATACATTTTCTTTAAGATAGCTATTTTAGAAATTTCAATCAAGTTTAGAATCACAGTTATCGTACAAGTCGGAATCTCCTCGATTGAGTTTGCCAAACATTTGTTTGAGCATTTTGTTACAAAGTGCTGCATATGGGTTCATTTGAACAAGTTGTGCTTTAGCAAATTTGCTTCCCAGTTTAGCTGCCATTTCGAAGTCGGATTTTGCGTCTTCCCTTTGATTCTCTTTGAGCCTTATAAGACCACGCTGACAATAAGCTTGACATCCAGATTTCCCTTTTCCTCCACTTAGATTTATCGCATTATTCAAATCATCTTTTGCCTCTATTAAAAACATTTAAATGAATAAAACTATTAGTATTGTTGAAGAATTATACTTTTATACTACATACCTCTACATAAATAAATAGTAGGCATACAAATACAATACAGATACTTATTATGCATCAATGATACACGATGATGATACTATGATACTTATGCACATTCCATCAGTATACAAGCATGCTCAAACATCAATGTACGTTTGTATAAAAATGTGTATTATATTATGCGATGTTCATAACATTTATCAAGAAAAATAAATATCTTAACATCTTGCTGACCTTGTAGGTTTCCCAAAAGCCTGTGAGTCTGTGCACGATTATTGTAACCAGAAGCTCTGAAATTTTTACGTTGTATTATTCATATTCCAATAAATGTGAATAATTAAACTTAAAATAATAAACTGAGGGATAAATAATAAAAATATAAACTTTTTACTTTTAACTTACCTTTTGGGAGCTATAAAAATTGCTTTGTTAAATATTTCAAGTGCAATGTCCAGATTGCCTTTCTCAGCAGCCCTGACTCCTTCCATTTCAAGCGTCTTTGAGGCTTCTATTTCTTCAGAACCCTCCTCAGTTTCATCTATAATTTGAATCATTATTAAAATTTAACAAAAATGAAACAATGAATTATACACAACACTACTAGAATACCTAATGTTCCATATTCTCACAATATAATTATATAAACATATTTACCACTAGACCGCTACAATTATACAATACATACGTGAGAATGCATGATATTTAATTTTCTGGAACGCAATATCAATTTACCTTCTTTCAATTCGTCCGGGATTTGTTCGTCAAGAATGATTTCCCCCATTGGTAATAGAGGATTGAAAATGCTGTTTAAAACTTCTCGGTCATTTTCGGAACTCATTATTTTCTACAATCTACTTCCTTGAGGGAACGAGAAGAAATCGAAAAGAACCCCTTAATAAGAATTTAAGAAGAACACTAAAGGACTCACGTCGTCGTCTCACTTGTCGAGAAGAGAAACAAGTTTCGCCCTTGAATCTTACAATTAGAGTATTGTGTCATAACTTTTTAACTACATACCTACAATACCCTTCTGTTATAGGTAGTGAATCAGTACTCACATCACATTCTGTCGGTACCTATCAGTATAGCCGGTTTATTAAACATTTATTATCATTTTATCATTTAAACAATATTATGTTACCTACATCAGATATGTACGACCTCACATATCTTACTTTTGTATCTTTAAGATGACGAAGCCAAGCATAGCAATATCATATTATAGAGCTTGATAAAATGACCAAAACTATTTATAAAAATCTATCTAGTTACAAAGGTCAGGTAGAACAAGAATATTGGAAATAATAATAAAGAGATAATCCTTTCAAAGAAAAAATCCTCGTTTTAACTACGTTTAGAAAAAGAGTAAAGCTATTTAATGATGTTTTAACTAACAAAATGTAATTGTAATTGTAAATGTAATGAAAACATAAACTAGAAAAATTTAAGAATTTCTAACTTATTTTATTACTGATTAGGTGAATTAAGTTAGAAAAAATGCAAAACAATGTTTGATGAATCGAGAAAACTCCACAATGAAAATGTTTTTAACGCTTTTTATTGTTTTCTCTTTATATAATCTGATTAAATGAATTAAAAATTTGAAAAATATTTATTGAAAATATTGAAATATTACAACTCACCTAAATCTATCTTTGACACGTGTATTACTTATGAATGTTGTAAGCTAGTAAATTAGTTTTATATAATTACTTTGTACGTTAGTGAGGAATCGCATTATGCACTGAAGCATGAGATTTTAAGGGTTTTTTTGGATCCATTTATTGTGTGGAGTTAAATTGTTATATAACTTCTAAGTTTATCTACAGCTCCTATGTACGCAATATAAAATGTCATATACAAAAATCTTAATCCTAGATATCTGCAATGCTAAATTTTTAAGCTCACCGATTAAACATTGTCATTCACTAGTGAAATCGGCTTTTTCACTATTTACAAACAATTGGAGTATACACATAAATAAATTTAAAAAATATAAAAGGATCATAAATACATATATTATGCATACACTTGTTGTTGAATTATTGTAGAATTAAATAATCTATACAATTATATAAATATATATATATATATATATATATATCTAATTTATAATAATAATGAAATTTTAATAAATAAATATTATATTATGTTTCTTCATCTTCAGATGTTTCTGGTGAACTGGGAACCCTGATTATTAAATCTTCATTATCAGATGTCTCTTCCGGAATGGGAACCCTAATTATTAAATCTTCATTTTCAGGTGTATCTTCCGGAATTGGGTCCCTGACTATGTCTTCATTTTCAGGCGTTTCTTTGATTTGATTAATATAACGTTTAACAATTACGAGAGCAACGATTTCGTAAATCAATATAAAGTAACAAATAATCGGAGTTTTGATAAAGGGTATTTGGGGATCAAATACTAGAGAAACTATCAACAATGCCACTAAACACAAAATGTAGACATAAAGATGATAAAAAGTATCGCCGAACCAGACTTCCAATTTCTTCGAATTTTTCTGAAATAAAATTTTTATAATTATGTACAAGATACTGACGAATATAATATTTAAAAAGGTTAAAACTATAATAAAATTAAACTTATTTGAATACATAATTCCATTTAAATTCAATAAAAAAATTTTATCAGTAATAATTCTGTGATTAATTTAAGATCAATATTATGGTATATTTACCTCTTCAGCTCCGTTGATCAGAAACTTTCTTGTAAACCAAAACCATATGAAGCAGAATACTATTTAAAAAAATGAAAAAAACATCACTCATTTATTCTGGATTATTTAAGAATACAAATATAATGAATTAATGAATATAATAGAAAATATTTAAATTATGAAAATTAATAATATTTATAATTTACTGTTAATGTATGAAGCAATTAAAACATAAAACGTGTTTTCTGCATCCGTTTTGCTGAATCGAAATTTCGAATCAATAATTGAGGCTTCTTGTGGATTTGTTAACAACAGGAAGATTCCATAAGCAATTACATATATAGGGACAATTGTGAAAACCACCTAAAACAATTTCCAATTTAATTATCACATAATTAAAAATATTCAATTTTTAGGTAATTTCTTAAAATATCATGAAAATAAATAATATAATTCTAAAATGTCAAATACTTACCAAATTAATGTATCCCACAATTTTAACAACTTTGCTTGTAACTTCCCAAGTCATTTTTGAATTTGGGAATTAACTAATGGTTTATACGTACATTATATTAACTAATGAACTGTGTTATACTAACTAATGTAAATATTGTATTTGAGCTTATAATCACGAGTTGAGTGACTTCTGATATTTGACCCGATATGAATCAAATGACTCATGTGAGCATTGGATCTTAAAATACGGGCCTGCGATAAAGAAAATATAGCGTAGAACATTATTTTCGATTCCAATCATTAACATAGTATTTATAAGAAAACTTTAGCTACCTATAATACAAATACATAATCACTCGATTGACTCGATTATAATGTTTAATCACTCGAATTATAAATATATCTCTGTCAATGAATACGCTTTCTTATATTATATCTTATTTTATCCTCACATTAAGGAATAACATAAATTCTCAAATGGTAAAGGCGTCAAGACCCCATAAAAATGGGCTTATAGTGAGAATCACATGAATTGAATTTTGTTCACTCACTCACACAAGTCTCTATGCAATTGTCTTATCTTTTATATAAATTAATATCACTTACAATTAGATGACACATTTAGAATACTATCTTAAAATCTCAAATTCTTTCCTTGTTCAACATTCAACATTGAAACATTATTTGCTTTGTATTTAATAAAAAGATCTTCGAGATTATGTATAATTATTTTCAATTTAACAAAGTCAATAAACAATCTTCTCAATATATTGTAAAATAATACGCAATTAATAAGTAGGTGTATAAAAACTGTATATTATTTATTTATCCTTTATAACTTTATTAGGAAATTTAACAAAGCCTTCAATTAAATTTTAATTTAATATAATGATGAATGATAAATAATGATATCATATTTACTATGAATGCGAATGAATGAAAATAAGAGGAAGAGGAAAAGATAAAGAAGTTAAAGAAGCGTCATCTGGTGGAAGGGTTAAGAACTTGATGGTTATAATGTGAGTAGATGTCGCAGTGTGTAGTTCCACGTTGGCAAGAGGTGGAAGAGAAAACTCCCCCACCTTTCCCTTCTAAATCCTTTGGACAGCCGACGAAGCGAGGAATTGGGCAGAAAGTGCATTAGGAGATTATAAGTGTTGGTGAGCCGCCTTGGGCCGATCTCACTACGTTTTAATCCGCCGATTCAATCGCTGCTCCTCCAACTCTTCCACCACCACCATGGTCGCCAAGCAGAAGATGAAGATTGCCAATGAAAAGGCCTCCAAGATGGTCACAATGAGAGGAAATGTGCCGAAATCATCAGTAAGAATTTTTTAAATTTGGTCGAAATCTTGATCCCATTTTCTCTCACAGTTGAGAATTTTTACTGAACATATGGTAGGATGTTGGATCGGTTTTTTAATATGGGTTTTTAATTTTCCAGCGTCAAAATGAAGAGAAATATCCGGTCGCACCTTGGCTCTTGGGAGTTTTCCTCTTCGTTGTCTGTGGATCAGGTAAATTGGACAATTTTAACTTAAAACTTTCCCTAAACTCCCGTTTGTCAACCTACATTTGAGCCCTAATTATTTATAAAGCCTAGATTCCTTAGGAGGAATTTAGGAAGTGTTAAGAATTGTATTTGTTTAATTGATATATTAATTTTATAACAGGATGTTTTGGAATGGTAGTATAATTTGTATTTATTTTACTTTTCAGCCGTGTTTCAAATTATTCAGTCAATCAGGATGGGTTAAAAATCTCTTCATATAATCAACATTCACCAAAATTTGGATGATTCGAATTACAAAATTGGACATTGGACTTGTCGTTAAAGCCCACAAATATTATATAATTCCGTTCTTATCCAATCTGTGTTGTTTTCATATTTTGTTTACACGCCTCGGCTCAATGATAAATAAATAACTATTGTAAGTAAACAGCATTAATAATCAATTATTTTATTTATGATGCGAAGTAGGTAGGCTATATGATGGGAATTTTATTTTAACTGTATGTATAATTTGTAAAATAACTTGACAATCCTGAGTTTACAAATCTTGTCCTTTAATTGTTGGATTTTGATAATTTTCATACAATTATTTTCTAACTGTTAGGGTAAGCGATATGATTTTATAAACTCTTTATTTAACGATTGTAAAACTATAATACCGAGATTTTTGCAGATTGATTGATTGACATTGATAATTAAAGCTAAATAGGGATAAAATCTTTATTTGGCTCGGTGAAGGGATCAATCACTGTAAATGTATTAAATACAGAAATGGAGATAAACAAACACAACGTACTTTTAAAGTAACTTTAACCTTTAAAGTTATTAATTGCTGATTCGTGATATGTCGTTATTTGGAAAAATTAAATCGGCCTTCTACTAGTATAGATCTATTAGTATATTACCTATAAAAATATGCTTAATATGAACTCTGATTAATCTATTAACACTCCAGTTGATTGGATATAAGTAAATGAAGGGCGAATTAACACGTCATTAGATATGTAAATGATAATTATATACCTAATACTTAATAAAGGACATGACTTAAATTACATCAACTAACCAATCATCTGCGTCTTATTTGCACTTTATTTGCTATTTGATAGATTTATTCATATATTTCCTCCATTGATGCAAATATTGGATGTTTTTTATAAACCATTATCATTTTAAGTCGTTTGTTAAAAATGAATGCAAACAACTAATGGATAATATCGCAATATACCATATTGTGGACAAAGTTTCATTAGGTAGGTATATGATTTTAGTCATATGATAAACCTATTCCCTTAAATACATAGTTATTTTTCATTTATCTTTTAGTTATAAATCGTATAAGGAAAATTATTATATTTAGATTTTATAATAAATGTTGTTTTGTTATGTTATGTTCATGCAATCATCAAGCTATGTTTATTAATTTATTGGTAGATATGCTTCATACGATAAATATGGTATATTAGGAAATTTTGAAAAAGTTAAAATCAAATGTACAGCTTTAACTATTTATTTTTAATTATGTAGGTGCATTACTTACTTGTTATTAACATGCTCTATTTGCTCTATAAAGAAATAAGGCAATTTCCTGTGTTTTCTAAACATATTGAGAAAACGGCATTAAAACTATCTCTATTAAAATGAGCAAAGTTACCAATTGGAATTGTCATATTTTTAATGGACTTTTTTAAAACATTGAGTGATTTAAATTCTTTTCGAATCGATTGTAAACTCAATTGGCTTTCAGACAAAATTTTAAATTTTTTTTCAAAATAATTGTCAATAAATTGCTTTGACAATTCATTGACAATTACGGCTCTACGCAGTCCATTACTCGCAAGCAAGTTAGCAAAGAAATGGTACACGCTGGAAAATAAAAAGAAGTAGCTAAGTTGAGAATGATATTTAATCAGAATTGCAGAATTCCCGATTGTGACAAACATCACGAAGGCCACTATAGGTGCAATAATTGTTTTTAAAAACGGAAAAATATTGTATGATAAAATTGAGATAATTTTATAATAATATAATACTTTTTCTTGATCTAAATTTTCCATCCTAGAATATAAAATAATTAGATTACATTATGATTATGAAGTTTCCCGAAATTGAAAGAACAAGAACGATGGATATATATATTTATATAAATAAAATATTCTTTATATACCCTGAAAAGTATTTCACCCAAATCTCAAATGAAATTACGTGTCTAATTAATTGAAGCATCAAAAATAAATCAAAAGCAAGAATTGAAGCTGAGGTATATCCTTCAAAAATAATAATAGATTTTGCAAAAAGCTTGTAATTTTGATCTAACAAGAAATAATAAGCATTGGCTGAATGATCTTGGAATGAAATTGTAAAGAGTGAAAATAGAAGTGGAATACAAATGTATTTCATCATTAGCGTCGGAATTTCAAGACCATCTTTGAATTCAGCAGGGTTTAATTTGAGAAAATGCACTTGAAATAGAAATTGATAATTCATTATAAATAATCACTAATAATGTTATGTTACTATGTTAGATCTGTTTAACTAGGTATACATATTTTTTATAATATTATTTAATCTAGATCTAGTTTATTGTTATTTACATTTTTAAAAGATTCTTACTTATTTGTTTATGTAGTGATGTAAGGTTATTAAATGTAGAACAAAAATCATTATAATGAACCAAAATATTATATTGAATAAATATCATAAGCATTGTTGCGTTAAAGCAAAATAATCCAATATATAATTTAGTAACATCATGGTTGTTAAATTTATAATTGTATAATAAAATTATTCCATTAAATATTCTAAAACTAAATGATAGAATCAGTAATAAATAAAAAGGAATTAATTCAAATTTAGATTTTTTCTTGAGAAATATATTAACTCTATCAAATTTATAAGGAAAGGGTTGAAACCAGGTAATAAAAAAAACTATATAAGAAAAATTTTCTAAAGTTTTACTTGATAACATATTTAGCCTTATTTAAATCTTCTGTTCAATTACATATGTTAACATTTATTGATTTCAATTCTTTATAAAAATCATTTACAGTATTCGAAATTATACAAAATGAAAAAATTATTTAATCTAAAATTCTTTATGTAATATTCGAAGAGCATATGCAAAAGCACAAGCCAACTTCAATATTAATTTATAAATGAAAAACAAATATCATTATTTTCACATAAAAGAAATCATATCCATATAATGTACATAACATTGTTGTCATGTCAATTGCTTTCAATGGAAACTTTTCTTAGGATCAAATCTTACTTTGATATTTTCCATTGCGTTTTGATCCAATGTGAGGTTCCAATAATAAACAATACTAATTCAACTCAATCCACTATAGTGTATGCAACAAATAACTTACATAAGCAATTATCATTTAATTTTATGTTTATTTTAATGAAATTACAATTACATACCTAATCAAATAGAATAGATCAAATAGATTCAATTTATGCTTTATATAATAAGGTATAATAATACAACAAAAATTAAATCGATTATTTTACCATTGCAATGACGTAATGCCAGTAATGAGACATTAATAAATTTAAATTAACTTTAGTTAATCTTACATACAATTAACCTGAACCTTTAACAAAATATTGATAAAAAACAAACAGGCGATTCCATTTAATCAAAAAGTGATAAAAAACAAAAAAAACTTTATATTATGTATACAATAAATACATATTTTACATTGTAATGCCTACCCAAATTTTGAGGAAAGAAATATTGCAGAATTAGGGCCAATCTTAAGGAGCAATAATTAATTTCCGATAAAATTTTGCTAAAAGGTTTAATTATGATCTAATAAGAAATAATGAGCATTGGCTGAATGATCATGGAACGAACTTGTAAACATTGAAAGTAGGAGTGGAATACAAATGTATGTATTCATTAATCATTAGAGTCGGAATTTTTGAATTCAGCAAGGTTTAATTTGATTAAGAAAATGCACTTGAAATATAAATTGATAATTCATTATAAATCATCACAAATAATATTATGTTAGATCTGTTTAACTATTATATAGCCTGAACCTTTAACGGAAAATTGATAAAAAAACAAACATTCGATACCATTGAATCAAAAATTGATAAAAAAACAAAAAAACTTACAAGATATTATTTAAATAAACGCCTTACTTCACCTAATTTCTACAATAACAACAGATTTGTTTTCTTGCGACATTGAAGAAATAATTTTCAAAACAATGTCTTCAATTTGTTTGTCAAAATAAATTGATTTCCCAGAAACTTCTCGAGTTGAATCAGATGTATTGTTTTTGAATAGCAAACTCTCATACAAGTCAAAGTTGACCGTTTGTTGTTTCGTATCAATCCCAATTGCATGGTAAAAATTGTGGAAATTCCAGTGCCATGGTACGCCCCAAGCCATCATTAAAGTCGATGGATTGTGAAAATCGGATGTAACCCCTTTCTCGTCAATTCTTTTAATTTTATAAGTAAGAACGCCATATGTCCCTATGTATTCAAAATTAAAATTATTTATGAATTGGGACACATTTAAGTAATAACATAGTTTATGTAATGTATTAGTAATTATTATGTATACGTTATTTAATTTTTCAATGAGAATTTGAATTTTACCTGTCGCAGTTCCTTTGTGCTTTCTAAAACAACAAGCCTCTTTATATCCTGGCAAAATGTTATTAGCTGGTTGTTTAGAAATATAGCCCCAACCAAGAAACACTTCTGGATGCGATAAAACAATATCTGTTCGATAATTACGAATTTCAATTGCACACGCACGGCCAGTGTTGGATTCTTTAGCAATTCTATAAACCGATGTTTGATCGAGGCTTTCTCCTGGTTTGGTTGTCTCTACGAGATACTTTTCGGAATTTCTAACTTTCTGGGACCTCTCGAGTTCTTCGGCATTGAGAAAGTTTGAAAATACTTTCTGAAACAAGATTTAAAAAACTTTAGCTAAATATTTTACACTTATTAAAATCCAATTTTTTTTATATTTGTATTTTTAATTTGACCATATAGTACAAACTTGCTTTCGTACCTTCATTTTAAATAATAGATCTTGCTCTTTCCTTGCCATTTCTTCGCTTGAATGTCCCGATTCATTTAATTTTGACTTGATCTTCCCTAAATATTCATTGAACAAATTGTCAATTGGATCCGACGATGGTTCAAATTCCGGATAAATATTCATTGTGAAGTGATAGTTAAGAGAATTTATACTGGAAGAAATGCTAAAATAATGAAAGTTAACTATAGTTTGGTAAAGGAAATTTATTTCCTTTCTTGAAGCTCATGGCTATAACATTAGTACTTTTAACGAAATGAAAATTTGAATTGGCTTAAATAGAGAAGGAAGACGGAACTGATAAGAATGGTAACGGATTAAAAGAGATAAACAATAAAAAATGGATAATTCAGACTTTAGGATTTAGTAAATAAATATTTTTTACATTCTTAAATAAAGAATAGCTTTTAACTTGTTTATATTATTGAAATTGTAATATAATTTTATCTAATCCAATAAATTCGGATGTCCACATACCTGCATGTATAATTTTAGATATCTAAATGTAAGTTATTTTGGCGTCAATCTGAGCAAACATTTGAACTTAACTTGGACTTGAGAAATCTCGCTCAAATAATAACAAATATTTATGAAAATCGATAAGATTTAAAAATGTAACGGCCAGAAACGATATTTTCTCTCATTGTCGGTAGATTCTGAATCATCAATTGACATTTCCTTTTTAAGTTGTTTTTATCAAGATTATATAATAGACTAGGTTTGGCAGATTCTGCACAAATAAGTATTTCTGCCGTAATTATGAAAAAAATTACGATTTATGACGTCATTGGCGGCGTTAAATTTACTTCATTTAAAATTATATGTATTTTCCTATACACAATTTTCTCATCCTGAATGATCCTTCTTGGTGGTTTAAATACATAAATATTTTTTATATGCTTACCAGGCAACAATTCATTGTGGTTTAAAATTTCTCCCCGATGGATTTTTGAATGTAAAGATCCTTCTAATTGACTTTCAATTTTTTGTTTCTCATAACAATGATGATGCTGATGAATTACCAGAAGAAATTATGTGGAAGCAACTTTTGTTCAAAATTCAAAATAATTTTCCCTCACCCGAAGACTTGAATTTGAAAACAGATTTTCTACCATTGATATTAGAAGATGTAGAACAAATGAAGAAATTGAAAAAACTCAAATTGACCTTTTTGGAAATCTTTTGTGATATCTTTGATGAATTTAATACATTTCCTTTAGAATTCCAAGCCCCAAATCTCGTTGAGCTGAAAATTCAAATTGTCACAAGTAAATATTTTGATAGGATAAAAAAATATCAAGTCTTGTCTTATCCGATTTTCTATTGGTTTGGTGAAAATTGGGCAGAATTGCAAAGATTCGAAATCTCTGTGGATGAGAAATTGCTCTGGGCAAAAGGAACGAAAGAACAATTTCTTGGAATTTCTACTGTTCAAGATCTTTATGACGAAAATTGGAATTTCACAACGAAGAAAATTACAAACTTGGAATACTCAAATTTATGCGTTTCGGAAATGTTTTTACCAAAGTTGAGTGATCTCAAATATGCTGATCTTCTTCCTTGGCTTAGATTCAATTTCCCCTTAGTTGAAGCGGTTAGGGAATTAGTACATGAATCATAAATACTTACATAATGTTAATGAAATATTTAAATTATTCACGTATCTAATGCTGCCCTTCATTTAAATTTAGTATTTAAAAAAAATAACATAATAATGTGTATTTTGGATGTAAAATAACTCTAACGAGATATGAGATGTAATTTATATTATATGTTTACCTAATGTGCTAACATTTAAAATATAAAATAAATTTTACTAATTTTTATTTAAAAATTGAGTATATTACATTCCTCGATTTTATTCAATTTCATAATTATTTTAATTATTTGTGATCATTAAAATGGATAATATCGTTTAGTAAATAAAATGTTCGTTTACATTTTCATATGTATAAGGTAAAATGAAATTATTAATGAGATATTTTGTACGAATGAGACAAGTAATTACTGGATTTTACTTATTGCAAAAAATCCAATCATTATATTCTAAAAGCTTCAATACTTTAAAATCGATTATGAATATATTTACTGCTCACTACAAACATAACAGAAGCTTAAAATTCCTTACATCCTATTTCATTCTTACAATTCTTAATGTTAATATTAACTTTAAATAATTCCAAACTCATACAAGAAGCATGTGTAAATATTTTATCAAACTTAACTTCGCATAAAATGCTTCTCTTTTAAGTACATAAGGTAACATTTCACTCCCTTCATTTGACAATATTAGAACAATAAGCGTCTATTATAGACAATACTTATTAATGTACATTTAAACTTTAATTAACACATTAATGTCATTAATTCATAAATCATTGCTAATAAATATAAAAATGTCGAATGTTTGCTAAAATCTTCCATAATAAATAAAATCAATAAATATATTTTTAATAAGATAATTTATAAAAATTCTCACAATTATGTGTCATTCAAGGTAATTCATTTTATCAAATGAAACAATTATTAAAAAGATTAAATATTTCACTTATATATTTAATTATAAACTTTCGTTAAATAACATAAACTTTTCTATATAAATGTGTAATAATGGCCTAAAATATTCATAAATGGTTGAGGTAGGAATGAACAAATAAATAGTGCAAAACGATAAATGATTTTTATCGTTATCATGAATACTAGTGTATTAACCTAAGAACTCAACAAATGAAATGGGGAACATTCCTTTGCGTACCCCGAGCTCATCTAAAATCAATCCTTCCATCCAATTGTCATCTCCTGGGCGCTCGTTGAGAATAAAAATGATTTCTCCTTGGCGAAATGAAATTTCATCCGAGTTGTCTGCTTCACAATCGTAAAGTGCTCGACATTTCTATAAAAAATAATAAACACGATGATTATTATCATTTAAAAATAATAAATGTCATATATACTGTAAATATTTATTATACTAAATATAAAAAATTTGCATAGAAAATAATATAATTAATTAATTAAACTTACTTTGTAATTGTCAAGGTCCGTTGGATATCCTTTAGTTCCATTGGAAACTATAGAAGTGATCGAGGCTGGAAATCCCGTATTTGAAGCTGACGTAGTGAGTCCAACATTCCCAATGTTCATGTTATTATTGAGGGGATTCGAAAGCGGAGAGGTTGGAATTGAAGTTTTTCTTAATAATGGTGGTTCCCCAGGTGGAAGAACCAATCGTCCAAGACCAAATTTTCCAATAAGGGAGTCTGACGGACTTCTCGTGTGATTTGAAGGGGAATGTGGCGGTGGCGGAGCAGTTCGCTTCAACTTGGAATTCTTCAGTGACATAATGCTTCCTGTAGAAGCGCTACCTGGAGTGCCTCTCAAATCACCTATAGTTTCCATTACATTAGCTTAATGAAAATTCCGATTAATTACAATTTGTAAACGTGTTATATTAATGTAATATGTTAAACATCTTACTTGTGGATCTATAAGGTGAATCTATTAAAAATGAATTTGGCCGCCTTTTCTTTTCAGGAGTTAAAGTTGGATCGTCAAGAACCGTTGCCTCGTCGTCTGAAATATCAGTGGAATCTTCTGCTCCAAGGTTCCAATCAAAATCAACGTTTTCAAATAATGTTTTCTTTCCTTCCATAGCATGGAGTAGCTAAGCGGAATTAAAATTCATAATTATAAAACATCCAATACAGTATGAAATGAATTTTTATATCTACTTTAATAAGAATAATTATACTTTTAAATTTTTTAAATCAAAATTAAACTTACAAGATCTTCAACTCCTCTATGACCGCTGATTTTTGTGAGGTCAAGGGGAGTGGCTTTGTCAATGTCTTGAACTTGGATGTCGACACCAGCCCTAAGGAGAATCTTTGCAGGTTCAGTTCTTCCATAGAGAGCACAGTAATGCAGCGCCGTCCGTCCGTGAACGTTTTTCTTGTCGTTTCCTCCGGAATTTTGGACTAGAAAGTCAACTATGGGAAGATAAGGATTCCTCCGGACTATGGCGCGATGCAAAGGAGTTTCATCTTCATCCTTTAAATCATATTAAAATTATTAGAGTTATTTTCATTAAAAATAAGATCTTATAGCAAGAATGAATTATAAAAATATGATTTAGCTAGAAATTCAAAATGTATTACCGAAGAAGGAAGCGGTAAATTCAACTTGGCCCCTTGAGCCCAAGCTCTGACTAGAAGCAACAAATCGTCGTTGTCAATGGCCATTTCAACTTCGGATCCTAAAGATTCTTCTTCTTCTGGTGGAGCCACAAATTTCTTCTCTTCGTATTTTGATCGTATAAATTCCGTCCGTTCTTCCCTATAAAATCAAATTAAAATTTGATCAATATATTTAAAAACATATAGGATGTATGTATGTAATTTAATAACATTTGCAATAAGTAACTATTTTAAACAATAAGTACATCGAGGCATGATGAGTTGGCTTATGCCCAGCCCTCAGATTTTCTTCCAATATGTCATTTATCACGGAGTTACCAAGAGAAACGGAGAGGATGAGCATCGACGGTGGAATTCTATCTAGAGAAATAGATTGAATTCTTGACACCGTGACTCCCAAGGTTCGGTGAACGCCGGAACATTCAATGCACACAATCACGCCGAGATTCACAGAGAGCCATGTCACGTCTAAAACAACGAAGAAAAAACAAATTTTATTGAAACATAATTCAAGATCTTTTTTTGTTGAAACTATAATCAAATTTTAATATTATGAAAACACTTAAAATATGTTTATTACCTTTTTCAGAATCGCAATCCGCACAGCGGTCATTCCCAGATAGTCGATGAACATGGCCAAGCAAAGCTTGTGTCAATTCTAATAAACCATCATTATCAACTTTCTGGTCGAAGGCTTTAGACATCGCTGCTTCCTATTTAAATTTAAATACAAATACAAAATATGTTTAATAAAAGCCTTATAGAACTGAATTAATTTAATGCTATAAATTTAACTCTCAATACTAAATGAGTAATTAAACGTAATATGAAGTTAAGCAGCTTTCGATATTGATTTTGAAATTACTTTGGAATTTAGTAAAATTGAAATCCATTCATCGGATTCGTCGTCACTTTGCAAATGGTAAGTTCTATTGTAGGAAACGAGGTCGAAAAACTTTTTATCTTCAGACATTACTTTAAGTTGACATGTAAGAAGATTCACTTTCGTTGGTTGCTTCGTTTCATCGCCGTGGTAGATTTGAAGAAACCTTTGAAATTAATTTTATTTTTAAATCTATTCAATTATTCAAAAATGAATAAATTTGGCTAAATCCAAACTTACCCGTCTTGCACTGCACATTTCCTCTTTTGCCAAACCCGTCTCATTTTCCCTTCTGACTTTTTGTTAAGGTAGCCAATTTTCGTTACACCCAAACTTTTATTTCCTTGCATTTGATGAAGTTGGTAACTTGGGCCACCCGCGCCTCCCCCAACACCCGCGAACTGTAAATTGAAAATCAAACACATAATCTCTCATTTTTTATGACAAAGAATATCAGTAGAATAGAATTCGATAGAATTTCGTTGAATTCAAGGAGTCAAATTAATGATTTTTATAAATAGGAAAGCTTGCAAAATTATTTCGCACCTCTTTTTCAAGAACAGGAGTCGTTCGTAAGAGATTTCTCATCTCGGTCAACTTTCGCTTTTCTTCTTCCTGTTTTGCTCGAATCTTTGTGAGGTTGTTCGACAAAATGGAAACGTAAGAGCCGAAATGATCCATCGTTTTCAAACCGTCTTGAAAGTATCTGCAAATCCAAATCGATTTTTATAGCCCTTCTATTAATCTATTAAAACCTTGCTTAAAACTATTAAATTCAATGCCACATTTGATCAAACAAGCTTCAGTTTATATTTCGATCAATAAACTACATAAAACGTAGGTCTAAATTAAGCCATAAAGATAAGAAATTTCTGGTAAATTAGAAATAAATTGTAAGTCAATATTAAACTGGCTATTTACGTGTTAAGAGCGTGATAATATTCCACAAGATGTTTGATCAGCTCCACGCCCTTCTTTGTCTTGATCTCATTGACCTTGAGTAGATAGTCTGACATGTGAAGTTGAAGCAGTCGCCGCTCCCGCTCCGTCTCATCCGCGATCTCGGCCGGAACGACGTTGCGGAACATCCCAACGTCCCTTGCCTGTGCTTTCTTCTCCTATAAACACAAAATCCAAGTAACACTCAATTCACCCAAATGTTCAATGTACACCCAAAAACAACAAATAAATGGCCAGCATATGAACACATAAAATCCCATATGAAATGCTTCAATGACTTTGATGTTTGAAGGGGGAGTTTATAAAAGGGAACAGTATGGCTATATGATAAATATATCATGATATCATGTACAGCATATAGATTATATGAGCTTCATACCTTTTCAAGTTTTGCGTGCCTTGCTTCATAGTCTTTGAGTGACTTCTCGAAAGGGCGTTTGAGCTCGTTCTTTACTCCTTTTATCTCTCCTTTGAGAACGGAGTCAAGGGGGAACAAAACCATGTTCTGGAGATTCTGCATCTATTTCATTAATAAAAAACACATTCAATTTTCCCTTTATTCCCACTTAATTCAATTATTCCGATAAAATAGTAAACATGAAAAAGGAAATGGAGTGTTCGAAATAGGACCATAAATCTTTCTTTACCTCAATATTACATTTTACTTTTAAATAAATAGTGATAATGCAAATTTGAATAATTTTCATATAAATAGTTAATTTAAGACAGATTTTTTAAGACATTTAAGATATTATCATTATAATATCTTTGGAATGAAATATAGAAATTCGAATAAATGGAAGTGGTTTAATATTTTTAGTAAATTAAATAAGTAATTTAATAGATTGAATATTTAGCTTACGAGAGCTTTTTTGAGATTCGATAGATCTTTGGTGACTACGGAGAATTTGAGAAAGGCGGCTCCAAGATCCGGCTCTGAACTCGAAGCTCCTGACCCTAATCGGTCGAGAGCTTTTGACAGGGCGAGCTCGGCTTCAACATGGGAGTTTCCGCTCGTATGAATGGCCTTTATTGACTTTTTCATCTTCATCAGCCCTTCTCGATCACAATCAAGTGTCTAAAAATGATTAATGGCCCTTAATCACATGAGTTCCCATTGATTAAATTGATTTTTAACTCCGTTTTGCAAATGGTTAATAAGTTAATAGATAATCAATAGGTTTAATTATCGAGAAGTGATAAAACGTTTAATTAAATGGGATTTTGGAACAAACCTCTTCCAGGTATCCCACGGCATTGCGACAATTTGGAATTTTTGAAACGAATGTAGAAGTGATGGGAGAATAAAAGTCGTCGCGAGTTTCCTCAAGAAACTCCCCCACGCTTATCATTTCGCTCGGCATTATACTCCTAAAATTCGTCGGAATCCTAAAAATAACAAAATTATCTTAAATGACATTCATATAATTTACAACCCTTAAGAAAAAATATTTTGGTTTTTTATTGTAAAATGAAGATTGTATGATAGATTAAATCAATCAATTAAAAGTATTTAGAAATGTAATTATTATTTTAAATTGTGAGCTTACGAGTAAGATTGAATGTCTTTTATAACATGATTCAGAGCGTTAAAAAGATCTTCCTTCACATCGCTCGATTTCCCCAACACCTGTAACATCCAAGAATGTTAAATTAAGATGATTTTAGAGCACCTTATTAAGATTCTTAATAATGCACATTTGCTTCAACACACTAAGATCGCATTTAGTGTCAAACTAAAGTTTAGTAAAAAAAAATACCAAGTAAAAGTTCATTTAATGGGAAATTAAGAGTAAAACGACGCAATAAAATTATGCAAAGTTGAACGTCGAGTTCATCGTTAGTTAACGATTTTCCTTGTCAAAGCAAGTAGAAGAAAATCAAATAGTTGAGCAACAATATTCACATTCACATTCTGTTTACAAAGACTACGAATAATGAATAAATGATTTTTACAATGTAAACAAAATAAACCACAATTGCATTAAATATCCCATTGTTTATCCAACCATAATTATTAAAATCCCTGTTTTAGTATTAATCCAAAATCTCATGTTATCCATCCACTCCAAACAAAAGCTCCAATTTCCATTAGAGTTGCTCCCAAAATTTATTAAAAAAGTGTAAATATTTTAAATGGTCTTACTGTCGTTAAACTATCCATAACGCTAAAATTTCAATTGTGCATAAATTGACAATTAAAAGAAACCTCTTCTTGTGACACTATAAAATTAGCTTGTAAACTTGAGTTTCACCTTAGAGCAAAACTCCAAATGCGGTTAAATTTATCTCAGCCCCCCAAAGGGAACAAGGAAAATCCTTTAAAAGTTAATCAGTAGTTAAACCGATTTGAATTATACTTCCTCTTTCCTGAAACCGAAAGTTGGTAAAAAAAACTTCAAACTTCTCCACTTTGCGACTTCAAATTGAAACACGCAGAGGTTTAAAATTCTCACCTCTTCCAAACTGTCGTTGGACTCAACTTTGGCTCAACTAACTTTAGGTCTCAAAGTTAATTGGGATTTTAAATGGGAAGCCCAGGAGGATGTAAGAGGAGTATTAATTTTTGAATCGGGTCTCTAATACCAGCAGAGAGTGAGTGGGGTGGAATCTGTCGAAGGAGGGAGGAAGACCGTAAACCGAGGAAAAAGACTCCGAATCAGCCTCTTTTCTGTTCCTTCTCATTCCCTATGGTTTCTTATGGAATTTGGGCGACAGCTTGTTGAAGGCCCCTCAAGCCCATCCCGAAGATGAGGGGAGAATTGGAGGGAATTTACGGTCGTCTGCTCGGAGCAACTTTTGGCTCCACTCGTACGATGTCTTCACATTCAGCCCAAACAGCGCAGCCCACATCAAAATTCAATCCAAAAGACTCAATTTATTCACACTTCAATCCAAAAGACTTCTTCAGTGTTGTGATCAGGCTGTGAATTTAAGAAATTAAACACTAAATAATCTTGTAAGTAAATAATTAACCATTTATTAAACTTTAAAAACCTTAATACTTTTATTGAAATACTCTATTAATACTCCGTTTTGATATACGATCTTATAAAAATGATGTATGTAATTTAAAAACGAACTCTAATTGTTAAATTTTGATTGATAGGAATTAAATAGACCAGGAGTACTTAAGCTATGAAGCCATTTTAGTTTCAGATGGCTGAAGGAATTATAAAGGGTAATAAATAGTGTTAGTTAGTGTAACTAATTTCATTTGATACTAAATTGGCTTATAGCGTATTGCATCATAACATTATATGATGATTTAATAGATTTAAGATAATTAAATGTATTTTATTGTTGACCAACAGACGTAGGAAATATTTACACTTCTGTCTTTGATCAAAAGCCAGTCTTGCGTCGAGAAATTGCATTTTTCGTCAGAGAATTTGAGGTTTATAATATTTCCAATAAAATTACATTTTATATACAAATACAATCAAACTCGTATATGAATACCAATGAACATATATTTAATTAGTAAATTATTTGGATTTTAATAAATTGTTTTGTAATTAGGAAAAGAGACGAGATCGGGAAGTAGACCATTTGTTCAAGACATTAGAAAGAGTGAGTGAGCTGAGAGAAGCAGAAATTCCGAAGGCTTCTTCTCTCGCAGACATCCATTTGCCAAAATTGACAGCTGAGCTCCAAGTAGCCGAATCAATTGCGACCAAATTAATCGAAAAGGAAGACACGACCAAGGCCGCAATAGCCGCCAAATTACTCAAGAAGAAAGGAGAAAGAGAAGCAGAGTGGGACGAGTTCGTTCATCATATGACCACAAAGTGCATTCGTATTGATTCTAAAATCATAAAGGAAGAGGAAGAGGTCAAAGTTCTTTACAAGAAAGCTGATGCGAAATTTGAAAACCCACAATCTGAATCTTAATCATATTTAGATCAAACCGACAGTTTCGTTTTCAATCCCAATTTCCCAATTGAATATCAAAGCATTTAATTTAATTAAAAAATTAATTTTCCCTAAAACTTGAAAGTTAACTAAAAATCTAACATGGAAGGGAAAATGGAAGATCGAAGTCAATTGGGAATAATAAAAGATTCAAATATAAAATTGAAAACTGGGAAAACCTTCGACAATTACGATAAAGATGAAGAAGCTACAAACTCCGAAGGCTCTAGAATTCTCTCCATATCCGAAGTTAAAGACATGTGGAAGAAAATCCACGGGGCGGAGAGCTTAAGAGAAATGGAATCAAAACCTCGAAGGAAAGTTTATTTGCATGAACTTTTACAAGATTCGGAACTCATCATTCCATCACTTGAAATTCCCCCAAGAAATCCGGAGCTTGAGAAAAGGATCAATGTTTTACGAGCTAAACTGGCCCAACAGGAGTATCGGAAAATGACTAAGAACGTGGACTTAACTACTACGTTTAAACCCGAGGATTCAATCGGCTATCAATGTAATTACCTATCCTCAATATAATTAACTGGATAAGATTATTATCTATCAATATAGGATTATTAACATTAATTTGTTAATTTTAGTATCAAAGTAAAATTTACACTGTAAAATTTATACTAATTGAAATTAAAAGTTAATTAAAATATTTGATTATTTTACTTACAGTGAGACAGATGAATTCAGGGTTAATTGGCGTTTTCCAACTCGTCATTTCACTGGCTGCTGCGTTCCTATTTGGGTTTATGGGCGTTGAGGTTTTGGCTGGAAGGAGTTTCGACATCGCAGTGAATCTCCTTCTTGGGATCATGTGTGCTTTCATTGTCGGAGCCGCCGAATTGTATTTCCTCACAATCAACATTGCCTTCTCCGAAGATGAACATCTGAAAAAGAAAAATTGAGTAATTTGTTCAGTTTTTCAATACTTATTAACGACGGTTTATTATTTAAGATTTAATTTAAATGTAAACACTCATTATTATAAATATTAAACCATCCATCGTTAGAAAATTATTTATATCATTATAAAAATTATATGTGAAAAGTCATCTATTCCATTGTATAATACTTAACTCATGAGTCTTTATATTCGTGCATTTCTTCATGAAGAAATGTTATTCAGAGATGTATTCAGAAGTGCACAGATATGTATGTAAAATATGAGATAGGTAGTGTTGGGTATTTATATAAGTATTTTATAAACACAAGTGATTTATTGTTAATTACATATTATAGTTTAGTTGTATTTTAAATTTTGTTATGTGAATATTTTCTATGTTTGAAATAATGTTACTGCACAATTTCCCAAAATGTTAATGAGAACAAAAATTTTTGATTACATTATGATTGTTGGTATGTACATTGGTATATCATACTGCATTATTTCGAACAATTCATTTTTGTAGTACTACCTGCACCTACTATGTATTTAGCTACTACGTATGTATGTACTAGTTAAAATGTTGTACCTATCTATAATTTTTTGCCTAATGTTAGTTTGTAAAATTTAATCTAATATATAGATTTATTATAGAACAATATTATATAATATCTAGTCGAGTCTGACATATTTCTTGTCATTACTAATTAAATTATATGTTAATTAAATTATCGAAAAATCGCTACGTGTGTGGGATAAATGGAAAGTTAAATACGTGCCTTATAAATATATTTATGCATATTTTTGTGCTTAAATTGGTTTATTTTGGTTTTTAGAAAGAAAGAAATCTTCTATAATTGAGGTTTGAGATCATAAATAAAAAATCTTTACGAGATTGAAAGTCTTATTTGCAAATTATTTTATTGACTATATTGCAAAAGAGTCAATGCTCGGTCATAATCATAATTAATTCTTTTAAATCAATGAATTCATCAAATCATTCATAAACCGATATACTTAATCAAGTTTTTAATTATACTAATAAATTCACATAATATGAATATTTAAAACTTCCATATGTTTATATTGAAATTGGAATCACATTAATTCAAATATTTATGTACGTTTAAGTTAGAAAGTTTTCAATGTTGCATTTGTGACAGAGCTGCTAAATGTTAAAACATAATTTAACAAATAAGCAAATAGGCAAATCAAAGAGAAATCACATACATTCTTTAATGCAAACTTCGAGACTAAAAATTGTCAACATTGGAGAAAAAATATATTTGAAAATGCATTTATTTTTATATCAATAAATGTTTTATATCCCATTGTCTAATGCATTTTAATTTCTCTTTCGACTACTAATCCAATACAAATCAAACTAGACATTAAAGTTTTAATTAATTTATGGTTATTGGCATGAATAAGAAAATGATTTCATTTTAAGAAACCCTTCATTTTCACCATATTGAAGAAGGATAAACGGTCGAACAAAAGGATTTTTACATACAAAAAATCATCTCCAGTGGAATGGCTTGGGCTTGGATCTCCTTGGAAGTTCTAGCACTCATAGTCACAATCTACACTGTAAGAATTATATATTTTGATTTTAACTAATACTTTGATTTTTCATATGAATATGAATAGTTTAAAGTTAAATATTAAATATTGTTTTTTAAATATAAATATAGACAAAATTATCCTCTGCAAATACTGGCAAAACTATTAAAATTGAGTAAGTATTTTTTAGTAATTATTGTTCTTTTCATTTTTAATTGAGAAATTTTTTTATTTTATTAAAGGCATGAGTCATTAACGAGAGAACGGCGTAGTCCAAATATCAATCATGGACGTATGGGTGGTCGCTACGGCGGGTATAATTTTGGCCAACACCGACCTGGACAAAATGGTCAAAATGGAAACGATGACAAGGCCATGAAAATCACAGTGTCACCATGTGAAGAAGAAGGCCTCACTCTAGTCCAAGGAAGTTCCAATTATTATCTCAAATGCCAGAAGATTCCGAATTCTGAAGGATACTTCCATGTGGTTTACATTTGCCCCAAGGAAATGACAAGCCTTTCCGATATGGCCGCTTGCGTCCCGCCTCCGGACTGTTTCCAATGTCACGGTCATGGGCAACATGGTGGAAGACACTCAAGGTTTTAACCGACCTTAAACTCAATAAATTATTTAATTAAATAGAGCTTAATTTAACCAAAAAACGTGTAAAATAAATATTTAAAAGGAACAAAATAAATATTTTGAATTTGAAAAAAAGAAACGTTGGTTCTCATGCACCAATTTATTTGTAATTTAGCGGTGCGAGTGAAGGAATGACACCCATGCATTCACCAACATCAACTCATATGCTACCGCAGAATTTAGGAGAAATAAATCACGGGCAGCAATATCGTAATAATCGTGGAACATTACCGGTGGACAATACAGGAGGATGGAATCAAGGCCTTGGACAATCTCAATATAATCCATTTTTACATAACGGTCAATATGGATATTCGGGATCGGGAATAAATCAACAAAACAATGGAAGAAACAGAGCATTCGGACACATGGACCAAAATGGAAATATGAGAAACGGAATGGGCTTTAATGGTAATGTGACGAGTTAATACATATTTTACTAAAATTTAAACATTCCTTAAACAAATGAGAGAAAGTTGACTACTTGAAGTCGATTTTTTAAAAAAAAAACCCGAGTTAGAATGACAAGCAAACAATTTCCACCAATACAATTCTAATTGCTTGATACCACCAATTGTAGTATTATAGCAAAAACAACAATAAGCTGAATTACTGGAATTTATTTTAAAGAAAAACCAGACCACCAGTGCATTGGAATTATTAATTATTAATAATCCTTCTCATAAAAATTTTTGGATTTTAATTAAATTAGTGAACTTTACCACAAAGACACGAATATTGCGCCAGGACTTAAACGGGCTCGGTTGTTTCTTTAAAAAAAAGCTTATAGGAATAGGTGTAGTAAACTTTAATAATAGATAATTTATAAGTAATATTACATCATATAAGTCTTTTAACACTACTTAAAAAATATAATTATAATGTACTATATAAATATTTTACATAAATAATCAATAAAATATAAGAGACTTTACCATATGTTCAAATAAATATTTTTAAACCATAATACGAATTGATGCGAAATATATTGTGAAGGAAATAACAGAATGGCGAACCAAAATGGATATAAGCAAAATCAAGGTATTAAATAAAATTTTATTATTTCAACATATAATTAGTTTACCTTATTCAAAATATGTTTGAATACAAAAAAATAGTAAAATAAAATTATTAATTTAATATTATATTATTTAAAATAATATAAAATAAAAATATAACTTATAAAAAATATATAATGAAGGTTAATGTTATTAAACGAATGAGAAGATTCCAATGTATAAATTTCGATTAAAAAATTGAAATATTAAAATAAAGAAAATTTTTAAAATATATTAAAAAGCATATAAAATATAATAAATATGTATTGAAGCTTAAATTAATGAAATATAATCAATTTATAGAACAATATGGGAGAAATTCGAGAAATCAAATGATGGCTGGAAGATTAAATGTTGAAAGTCGGTCACAGGGATCATTTAGAGGGATATCAGGTAAAGGAAATTATTACAATGGACAATTGATATCAAGCTCTGCTAGTCAACAGAGTGCGATGGCAAATCAAGCAATGTCTGCTGGCCAAGGTAAATATTTAGCTGTAATTATATAATACACTTAACTGGTATTTTACTAAAGCTGCAAGTATGGGATCCGCCATGGCTTCCTCGTCCAATCAGGGAATGGGAGTTTCA
>JAQGBZ010000243.1:0-97141 GCA_034687125.1 Neelides folsomi | reverse complement strand
CAATTCTTATACCTATGCCGGGAACATAGAAAAAGGTGATCTTATCCGAGGGGTGATCTTAACCGAGGTCCAGTGTATGTATATTAGATATATTTGGAAACCATTGCATATTGTATTCAAACATTCAGAGTAAACATTAAAACCCCAAGGATTGTCAGTATTACTACATATTTAAGTGTAGTTTAAATTCAAGTTTAAATGGTTGTGGTTTTTCAATATGTAATAATACACTTGTAAATTGTAAAGCATAAGATATTTATTTACGAATGTAATGTACATGTGAGATGTTTAGAAGGATTTGTCTATAGAAAAAATGGTTGGAGAGAGCCGTGACTATGATAAAGTGTATGGATACGCGACTCAGATCCCCTCAATTTAAATTCATTTAATTCTCATCAACTTTGTATCCCGGTGGAGAAGGCGGTTGAATGAGGGATTTGGGCTTTCAATAAACTCTTTCCATGCATTGTTTTCCGAATCCTTGGGCTGTCATCTCAATTCCACGGTGGTTGAATATCTGTCGCGGCCGAGTCATGGGTTCCTTCGCGCTCGTTCGTGGCCGAACTCTCGTTCAGTCATTTCTCGTTCGTCGACGTTGAGGCTCAAGTTGAAAGATTTCCAAAATGTAGTTGATCCGTCGACTAATATAAAGAACCGTATTATATATTCTCTCAAACCCTCAAGCTTTGGTCTTCATACTTTATTGATCTCCTCGTCGGTCCTGGTAAGCTCATCATCATACGAAATCCATTCCACCTTCCTCCCTCCGTTTCCTCCACGAGTATAAAAGGAGTTCAGCTGACTCGGCTGTTTATTCCTCCTCCCGAGTCACCGAGGGATTCCAGGCACAAAGGCCTCTATAGAGGTCCTATGGATTCCTCCGAATCTCTCTATATTAAATACCATCCCCACACATTATGCATTAGCCCATACACCTCTTATATGTACTTTATATGTATATATGGTTATTCAAGTAGCACTCCTTCTGAATTGGAACGACATTCAGTCACTACACGTGCTTGTATGGTATCTACAGACATGGATTTCCAAGTTGGCTATACTTTTATGTATGTTGGTCGGTTGATGTAGAATTTATATCCATACAGAGATATTATTCTGGGCCTCTTATGCGGATTCTAGTATATGGATTCTATATAAAGTCTTTCGGAATCGGAATCGATTTCCGAGTTCGTACCGCCACCCCCGAAACGACGTTAGGTTCCCTGGATCCCTTATAATAAGGGATTCGGCCGTTCCGAAACGAACGTTCGGGGAATCTTCTTCATCATTCCGTCTTTATGTAGGTCATTCTATATTCCAAACTCATTTTTCACGCCTTGCCGCCAGAGAAGATGGGAGGTTATTAGTCGAAAAGACGGGAGTTGATCGTGGGCATAATAAGGGAAATAGGTAAAACATCTCAATTTGAGCTTTCGAACATTAGCCACTGTTCTCCCAACCTTTCTTGTTCATAATAAAGCCCCTCTTCACCGTCAACTTTCCCTTCATTCAGTCCGCAGTCCGCAGTGATTTATTATGACTTCCGACTCTTTTCGGTGAGGGGGGAATCTCTAATTTGTCCATGTCTCTTCTTTCTTCGACTTGCCTTGGCTTCGCAGAAACTGCCCGTCTGATGAGATGGATGAGAAATGCGACTGGAACTTCCTCACATGAAATGAGATATTTCTTGATTCTCTCGATCTTCAATTTTACAATTTCCCATGTCTCGACCACATGTATGCTGAAGGATGGGAGGTTGAGGAATTTTATAGCCGCTTTCAACTTTGTTGAGTGGAAAATATCCGTATTAAGGATGTGTGTTGAGGCGGTTTTAGTACGCATAGCACACTCATCCGAACGTTTCCCATGGCTCTGTAATGTAATTTCTCCTCCATGAGAGCTTCCTTCGCTCGTCCTCATTTTTTTTGAAGGATCTTCGATTCGAGTCGGAGAAAATTATTGGGGACAAAATTGAAAGAGGAAATTACCCTGGGAGAACGAATCAGAGGAATCTCCGATGTTTGAAAATCAGTGGACCATGTTTTATTAATGTTTACAATGTTGACGTGTATAAAGATGATCAAGTGGATAAAATAGTTTGAACATAGAAAATTAAAAAGAACTTTATTTGACATTTACATAGGTATTATAATCTATACACATTTCTCTCCACGTGACGAAATTTGAAAACGAGGAAAATGAAATCCTTTTCAACCTTTGCCGTTCGAATAAGTCAATATTGACCAATCCCCCTGATTAAACGTTGGTAATAAATAAATTCACCTTTATCTACAGTTTTCCGGAAATGAGTTGGATGTTAAACATGAAAATTTTCATCATTCAGCATATTTGATTTGGAGTGTTCAAATATACGGGAAGATGTGTAAAATTAGTAATTAGCTAACTTATGGCTCTCCCACTCACTCATTCCCGTTTACCGTTCTTACAAAATATTTTACACCTAAATGCATTTGTATGTATTAGGATATTAAATGTAAAAGTTCTTTTATGCGAGTTGAATATTAATTCAAAGTCACTTCAAAGTTTTTCCAATGCTAAAATGGAAACTCTAAACATTATTGATCGTTTTACATTTTTTCAGACACAGTTCAGATTTATACATAGATAGAAAACAGTAGTATCTGTACTATTGGACAACAGCATTTTATTTAGTCATTAAAATAAAAAGGTCTAGTTAATTGAACCCTTTTAAGTTTATTGGTTGAGAAATATTTAGTAAAAACGATTTTGACTTTTGACTTTTACCAGACCTGTAGAAAGTACATTTAGGGATAGAGGCGTAAAGGCGTAAAGCCATTCTCTAATGCGAGTCGTTACTGATTTTATTGCAAGCATAAAAAGTGGGCAACAGGAGTGAGTGATGTACACGCAGCATAGCCCGAGTGCAATGCATGATTACTTATATCATCTAACAAAATCTAAGTCACAAGGAGAAAAATATGTTCAAAATCCTTTTTTGCTGGCCCCCACTCTCACATTTTGTTACTACTTTTACCTTGGTGTAAGAGGTCGAGTGATAGCATCACAGCATTTAATACAACTTGAACCAAATACATGCCGTCAATACATAGAAGCCACATATTATTTGATACATATGAGCTCCATATGGAACATTCCACAGGCTGACGATTCGTAGTATGTGATTCTCTGGAGAGATGTAAGGTGATGGAAACGAGCTTTGATTTAAGCGACAACTCATAATTTAATTTTGTCTCATTCCGGGCGGTGCGGAGATCCATTAAAGTCTCTCCACTACATTTCAACTCGATGGTCTCATCCATGGGTACATTTATATTACTTCATCCGACCGTTTATCATTCCATTTGGGAGGAAGGGACGTAATTACCGGCTTTAATATTTTAACTTCATTTGAGATTAGAGACTCCGATAATGAGTCCCTGGGTATTGAAATGAAGAGTAATTCGGATTTCTCCGCTCACGTACTCAACGAGTTTTCATGCAACGTTTTTCGCTGACGATGAGCATAAAAGAGGCAGATGGGGAGAGCGGAATATTTTAACGTTGGGAAATTTAATGCTTTCCTTGTTTCCTTCTTTGATATATTTTATTAAACTGAACATCCTTCTCCTCCCCAATTACACCTCATTGCCTTCCGGAAGGGAAACAATGGGAGAGGAAAACTGGAAATTTTTGGAGAAGTGGTTGAGGGAACCCGAAAACATGTTTACTGCACTTCATACCTAAACACCTACCGCATATTGTTAATGCTTTAGGAAACTATACTTATTATTATTAAACATACAATTAGACATATATATGAATTATATGGAATCTACACGCATGCAATCCAAGTGCAGAAACACAACCACAGTACCGGCTACATGAATCTTTTATTAACAAAGCTTCTAATATTGTAGAGATTCACTTCGACGAATTTATATCTACATAGAGAGGATCCGAGGAGCAATGGCAATATGTAACAACAGTTGGATAGCATTACGTTTGTAATTTACAGATATGCCAATCTGAGCCGACATTTACTTCTATTAAGGAGATAATATATGGAAGGATGAAGGAAGAGGAATGGAAACGTGTTGCCTCCTCTGGAGAAGGTGGAAAGAGACATGGAGGAATATTGTTCCACATAATAGTTTAGGAATTAGAGGAAACCTTCAACCGTATATTTTACAAGGGAAAGGAGAGAAGGAACATAAATTAATTACGAGTCGGAGCCATGTCCGGCGGAGCCTTTACACACGTTACATTTGACTGTATGTGTTTGGGGTTCCCCGAATCGATTATTCCTCCATGGGTAGGAGTATGGGAATTATAATCCTCGACATGGGTATTTATTTCCATTAAAATTCTAATGCAATTCTCCATTTCAGCTTCTTTCGGTTGTGAGTTTTGGGACGAAGTGGTAACCTGTCCTTTAATTTTTTATTCATGCCTTACAAACCTCCTCCTTATAGGTATTTGGCATTTCTCATGGGAATGAAATGTTAATTTTCTCTCCCGAATCCTCCAGCTTTTGAGTGAGAGAAACTCGGAAAGTGGGTGGAATTGAAGGGACTGAATTCATATCAAAATTGAAAGTGAGTATTTGGAGAAAGCTTATATTCACTTCGTGAGGAGGAGAGAACCGGGTGTTAAACATGTACAGAGCGTGCGGTGGCCCCGTCCAACATATAAAGGGAGGATGGTTATTGAACATGGAATTAATATTTGCTCCTACCACGTTCCTTCACCGTGTCCAGTAATACATATTTAGAGAACGGGTCGTTTGTTTATGGATTACTTCTAAG
This sequence comes from Neelides folsomi, assembly GCA_034687125.1. Lineage (NCBI taxonomy): Eukaryota > Metazoa > Arthropoda > Collembola > Neelipleona > Neelidae > Neelides > Neelides folsomi. The sequence continues at coordinate 92,354 of JAQGBZ010000243.1, read as the reverse complement.
AGCGCCCCAACACGACGACGGAGTTTTTCTCATTTTCAGGGAGCTAAACCCGCACTCTGACCAAAAACACACACAAGCCCGGAGCTTACACCAATAATACTCTTGTATAGATGTGGAATTGAATTCTACTGCCGGCAGTGGAGGCGGATGAGTGCTGAGATAATGACAAGGATATAATAAAATATTCTCTCTATAGTTTCTTTCCAGAGTCTACGATCAAGACTTCTTATAATATGTATCTTAATATGTGTAGTTGAATATGTTTGTCCATACCCTCCAATGTGCAGGATTACAATTCATAAATATTAAGCCCTGCTCTATCCATAGTCTTGGAGCTAAGACGGAGTCTCATTGACACTTACAAATAGAGATGAAATCGCAAGTGGCCCTGATTTCAGGGCGAGGTTCACAAACTCCACCCGCTCATAAAACTGGATGTGTAAGTTGTGTATGGGAGCGGCTGGCGAGTATCCATTCAATTTCTTCCATTGTTACATTGTTACTAAATTCTCAATCGACCTCTTGGTCGAAGGCAGAAGAGGCATTTAGAGCCGACGAAGCTTATTATTATTACTATTATTAAGAACTCTGGTTGTTGAGTTGAATGAGAAGGAAATACGATACTGTCATAGTCCACGAAAAGGAATTTTGTCATATTGTGTCTTTGTTTGAAGTGAGGATTCAAAGATGACTGCCCTGCGAGTTGCACTTACACTAACCCTAAAACTGTATGGAACATTGTAGAAGACAAAGTTTTTGGCGAAGGGTATACCTTGGTAGAAGTATAGGTAGAACAAAAAGGGATACTAAGGACATAAAATGTACGACGTAGGATGAGTTAAGGTTTAGGGAGTCTAGACGAATTCTCGCTTTGTGACTCTTCATTTGTTCTCGGTTTATGACCTGTGCTCCTTTATAGCCGAGTGTTATGAGGGAGAGAAGTGAGGAATCGAATGTTTTCCTCATCAGCTGGCTCCTTCCTCCCCAATGTTGTGGAAGCATATCGTTGAGCCATGGACAGCTGAGGTTGTTGGGAGAAACAACCCTTGCGGAGGTGACTACGTGTGGCGCGAGGAGTGAAATAATCCGAGATTCTCCTTTAGCCCTCATGAACAGGGAATTGGATTTGGCCCTGGAAGACGCAGGCATGATGGGGATATGAGGTCATATACGCTTTCCCCATCGAACTCCAGAGCGGCCGGCGTTCCCCTTACACGTGCCGAATTGTGGGCTGATTTCCACCATCCGTCCGACTCCCTGTTGCTATACTTGTAGGGAGAAGTGGGTTGAGGGAGCCGGCGTGAGTTCCTCCGGGGCCGTTTGCCCTTCCTCCCTCCCTCCGCCCACGAACTCGATCCCGGGCACGGGTGAGAGAAGGGCGACCTTCCCGGGTGGGAGAAATGGATTGAGTCGGGGGTGGCCAGGGAGGGGCTCCGCAGCCTGGAACATCCACAACAGAGTCGAAAGAAGGGTCTGACAAGGCCGTTCTCCTTCGACGCCCCTTCTCCAATCCCCCTTCAACCTCAACGAGAACAAATCTGAGAGAGCGAATGTATCTTTCGAGAGGCGGGTGTGCATGCCCTTTAGTTCACGTCGTGAAGAAGAGCTTTCATATGTTTATTGGAAGGTTTTGGGGTCCCCCTCAGTCACGCTCACTCAGCATTTTATTTCTTAGAGGTAGAGAGGGATTTGCCAAGGAAAGGAGTGAAGTTGAACTGAAGAAGAGCAGAACCAAAGGAGAATCCTCATATATATAAGATTTGATGATGATGATGTTGGGCGCCGGGCCGTCGGTGTGTCGGCCATCTCCGGTTCGCGTCTGCTTCGCCGGCCGGGCTCCAGGCTCTCACGAGTTTCTGTTCTTTCCAATGGGTGGGAATTCGAGCTCGGGAGAGATAATAAATAGGGTGGAGGAAGGGAAATGGGATGGGTGGGAATGGTGCACAGAGAGAAAGAGAAGTTAAATGAGATTTTCGCGTATCTGGCCCAAACTCTGTATGAGAATTGGAAAAATGACATTTAGGACCTAAATTTACTGTCAGCCGTTGTTGAGATCTTGGGGACTCACTGGGGGAAACCCTCAGTGGGGAATCGGACCATAATGGGCCTTTTGAGTCGGATAACGTCGTAAACTTGCGTCTCCACAATGAGTGGCCAAGGGATCCTCCTGACACCCTACAATAATGCCCTTCATATATTACCCCTCCATATCTCCCATGAATACATGTGGGATAAGAGGAAATCTTCGGAGTGATGGAAGCACGGAGTGAGATTGACGAAGGTCACTCCCCTCTCCCTTATAATGCAATGCTCTTTCCTCACACGTTGTGACACAAAACACTTTTTTACCCCCATGAATCGACTATAGCCATCGGCTCATGAAGTCAGTCGAGTTGAAGGGTTCGAAAACCTGCAAGAGTCCTCTCCATGTGAGGGATTGTATGCAGGGTCTGAAAGGGGATCTTTATTCTCCCAGGCTCACCTCTCTACTGAGTAATAAGGGATCCTAATGGGAGTGTTTGTGAGTCGAGATACAGAAAGCAAGAATCCTTAAAAGATTCCATTTCCTTCTTCAAGACCTCAAACTCCAGCCCAACCATCATAGCCTTTTACCAACCACTCCAGCCTGGTTGAAATTAAGCCCTAATACTTTTGTAAACTATAATATACTTTTCCAGAACTCCCTTCGTGCTCTATCATATACGTCATTGCCTTTCGATAGGAAAGGATAGACGAGGAGATATATAACGATACTTAAAGTTGTGAAGTGAATGGTATGTGTATATCACTAATGCTATATTGGTGTTTTACACGTTGTTTGAAGCCGGCCATGCCGGCCACTTTGAAAAACTCCAGCCAGCAGGTCTCCTCTCAAGTGCTGATGAAAGTAAAAGCATATCTCATACCATAAATACTCTCCAGATTTAAGGTTCATGTAACTAGTACATATAATAAGCTCTCATATTGTATACATTGTATAGCTGAAAGTCGAATCGTTGAAAATTATTCGAATATGGGCTTGAATCATGAGCGAGGTACGTATAAATGTATATTGAATTAGGAAAGGCTTAATGTTTATCAACTTCATATGAGTAGCGAATGATAGAGAAGAGTTCTATAGGTAATCTTGTCCTTAATGCACTGTGGTTATACACGAGAGAATTGGCTTCGAGAGTGGATGGTGGATATTGAAGTTTGAAGTATCATGATGCCATGGGCAGGCGAAGGAGATTCACTCCGTTCCATTTACTTCTGATGGGGAGAGCCCTTGAGAGCTTGGTTCGAGTGGGCCGTCGAGAGCCTTCCTTGATTATAGTCGACTCTGCCTCAATTATACAGTGTCAGGAGACGAGTCTCCCGAATACTTCCCTCCTGTCTCTCTATGAGATTCTCACTCATTTCTCACACTCCACATTTCTCACTCTTTCGAAGTTCCCCCGGCTACTCGACAAGTTTCGGCGACTGGAACCGGTCTTATAATATGTAATATACCAGGTTATGTTTAATATTATGACCATGTATATCACAATCCGTGTTCTATAGACAAAAGTACAAATGTTTAGTTTCAAAATGTATAGTAGGTATATGCATTTGAATGTTAATACTTTGCTGGAACTCAGGATTCTTCATAAGTACATATACATTATAGGTTCCTGTATGTAGCTGACGATGAGTTGATTTCATTTTGTACTGTAAGTGCATGGATCCAGTATATGCAGAAGTATGTAGAGTATCTCAGTGAATGCAATGTGAAGAAGAGTCGAAGGAGAGGAAATGAAGCTCCATCATAACCTGGAGCGTGAAAAGGGGAGATTTGCTCTGGTCTCCACTCGGTTATCTGCTCGACGTCTCTCGCCATAAGCGGATGTGCTCCCTCGCCTCCTTCCATAATTCTATATGCTCCTCTCAGGGAACGTGAAGAGGAAGAGATAAAAAAGAGTGAGTTTGGAGGAACTCGTGCGGGAACCACTTTTTGGGGCCTTCTTATAACTTGATCTTCCCTATTATCTTTGTCCCGAGTTAACGAACCACCGAATTTATTCGAAATGACGGAACAATGCAGGAATGATTATGGATGATGGACCACGTATTAATTTCCATTTCCCTTCCTTTTTTCTCCTTTTGCTCATATTTCTTTTAATTGGGCTGCTCCTATTATGGGGCTTGGAAATTCAAATTTTTTAGAGCAATAATCCGGGAAAATGGAGTTCAAGTAACCATGAACCTACTTGGCTCACATCCTTCCTGAAAAAAGGGACTCCCATGAAATTTACTTAAAATTTAGGCCGGGAGTGAAAGCCGGGACTTGGAGATGAGTTTAAGGAGAGGGAGAGGTTATAGAGAATTAGTGAATGTTTAGGATTTCGTGCCAGGAGTTGAGGCCCGGCGACAAGGCAATCGGTACCGGCTTCCTAATATTCACGGTTTGACCTTCAACATTTTGTTAAAAATGTGCATGAATGTGCATAGGTTATAATAATAATAATAAGTAATATGACGTCAAACTTAAAGGTATCATGATCAATTTGATTGTGAGTAAATGCTAATAATGTAAATGCTCTCCTATGCTCATTATATGTATACATCTTGAGCCATGGGGAAAAGTTAATAAATAATTTGAGGGATTTAGACGACAAGATTAATCAGAAAATAAGCATTATACTCAAGCTGACATTATACTAATATATTGGAGACATGGCAGAGACATTGAGCTAAGCTTAGCATGAAACAACTAACAATTTCTCTCACTGTAGAAGAAAAGTAAGTTTCAGTGCTCCCTCCGGGCCATTGAAATCTTTAAGAATGAGTTGAGCTGATGGAGGCTCTTCTTATTAATAAGTCAAGTATTATTTCTTCCCCTCTTATACCATTTATTTCTGAACTCATACTGGATCTAACGATACTTACTTGTATATTATAGTATAGTGGAATGCTCCATTATTATTATGCATAGAATGGGAGATATAACTTTAATGTTCCCTATGAGAGTATTGAAGCTCGAATGAGAGAGTTAAGCCATAAAGAGATAATCTTACTAATCTGGGCCTGGTCATTTTACGACACGACTCTTCCTTCTTCCTGATTTGTGATGCCTTGAAGGGACACTTCTGAATGTTTGTGAGCCGGCCGGCAAGTTTGCAGCGCTTTTCGCCCTCTTCGTCATTTCTTCTCTTATCAAGAGGATCAAAGGCCGTGATCGATGAGTGACAGGGAACATGGAGCGACTGCTCCCTGGCCCTCCCAGTCTCCCCGATTATTTACTTTCGTGTGCCCGAGTTTGGAAGCGAAGGAATATGTTCTCATCCCGCCACTCCGCCTTAATGAGCTTTCCCTCCTCAACGAGGGGAGGTGTATTATGATTATTACACATATTACTCCTATTGAAGGACTCATGGGTGCGGGGAAGGGGACGGAGAGAGGGAAATTTATGCATTGAATTTCGTAATTCGTGAGGGCATAAAAGGGAAACTGTGGCTAATCCGCACCACTACCGCCCTTCCACGATGCCGTTGGAATGGATGAGGAAAGAGCATGGGGTGTACGTGTAATATTGTAATCAAAATAATCATGCATGATCCGACGCCCTCCGCCATAGCCACTTTATGACACTCTTCGGATAAATGAGTCTACGAGATTTGTGTATTAAGAAAAACTGAGGGAAAAACGAGTGTGGTCTTTTTAATAACTCTCCTCTTATGTATATCTGTACTTACCTACGTATAAACACACGTAGGTGTGTATTCTAAGTACCTTGAAAAAATTAAAGTGGGTATATGTGTAAACATACGTCATATGTAATTTTTCTTTCTCAAAACTCGTATATTGAATAAGCGTAGTTCCCTAATGCCAAAAAGCAGTTCTTTAATTAACTCTGAGATAGCTTTTTCATCACGCTATGGCAAATAAATAATATGCAAGTGTAATACATAATGTAATATATATTACATGCTACGTGTAGGATAAGCAATGACACAGATTTTTTGCTGCATGAAAATTATATTAGTTGTTATAATAGTTAAGAATGCTCTGCACAGCCGATTATTAATGCTAAATAAAAACAATAATAATAATCTGGCCATATGAGGACGCAATAATAATTTAATGAAATCAAGCCGCTTGATTATGATTATTATTAGGGGAATATTTAAACAATGTGGTAATAATTAATTTGAATATTGAAATCTCTCTGCCAATAAAATGTGATCAGTGAGTTATGGGGCAAATGGAATATTATTACTATCATTATGTATTGTTTACACTCTTTAGGGGGAGTGTTGAGTCCGTGTTGGGGAGGAAGGTAATAATGAGGAGTGATCCAGGGCAGAGGTCGGGGTCGCCCGCCAAGTGGGCGGAGTTGCGAGCCTCCGGGCGAAGACGAGAGCTCTGTGGAAACATGTATAAATTTTATATGTAATGCACATCATGACGAGAGAGTGGAGGATCAACATTCGCTGTTTTCCTAATTGAGGTCAACGCCGTGTGACGTAGTGGGCCATCAGCTGTTTCCCTCCTCTTGGTCCGCCCTGCGGGGGCTGCCAGATCGCTGGCCGGTTGTTTCGCCGGGCCCGGCTTCCCCTCCGGCCGGCTCACGAGGACGGAAGGTGGAAACGTGGCTGGGTTGATGGTGAGGGACGACGAAGCGGTCGTCCCTTTTCCTCCTCCTGAAGAACAACAACAGCAGCCAGCAGGAGCGGACGAGGATCACGCATGGAAAGCGAACCCAGCTGGTCGGGCTCACTCGTCGTTTCGGCCGGCTCCTCCACCCCATGCGAGCTACAGAGAGTTCTCTGAGCTGATACGCAGTTTCTCTTCGACTCTCGCTTCAACCACAACTTCTCCTCCGGAGACGAAAGCCACTCTCATCCAAACTCTCATTGAGAGATGAGAGATTACCGGGTAATTTCTTCAATAGCCCTCAAGACACCCCAAGGGCCTTCTCAACACTCCCACCAGTCCGAGTCCCTATAATCAATACTTCAATTCACAATCGATCCCGCTGACCCAAAGTGGATCGGCCCCCTGACAAATATCTCTTGAGAGTACAAAATAATTTTAAGAGAAATTTTAATTTTCCTCTCATTTTCATCCAGTTTCCTAAATTGAAAATCCCATCAATTTACTCTTAATGAACTTATCCCTTTGTGACATTATTCCTTCGTGGCAATAATCCTCTAAATCGTCGGAAATTCACCGACTTTGTAAGTGTTTCAAATATAATATAACTCAATTTATCGTTATCAATTTAATTTAAGTGTTTTTCATAAGATTTATTAAAATATTTATTATTTATTATATTATAAAACATAAAATATTATACCAGATATCCGCCATTTTAAAACATTCGCTCTTCTTTATTCGAGAAGACTTTCCTAATCGTTGTTGTAAACTTGTGAAATTATTTATCTTTTATGAAATTAAAATTATATATCTTTTGTAAATTGATTATATCTCTATAATATTTAAGAATTCTTACTTTTCCCAAAGACAGGGCTGCTATTAATTTTAATGTATGTAAAAGAATGTAATTCTTTGTCTTGTCAAAGGTTGACTTTTCTATATGCTATGAGAGTAAGTAGTATTTTTTTTCCAATGAACTCATATGAGTTTCTCAACTTTGCAAATCCTACTAGAAAATAATACAATGCATTACACTCCTTGATGGAGAGTGACGAGAATGATGAGTCAAAGGATCTTAGAAAATGAGGAAAAAGTCAATTTCCTCCTCCTTCACCTCACCTCAGTGTTGGGAAATCCTCTTTTTCTCCTCACACAGTTAAGTTTGGGTTGAACGATTGAGTTGAGTGCGAGTTGAGCGGAGAGGAGTTACCTTTTATTATTATTATGATCATCCCTTTTCTGCATAAAAAATTAATATTATATATATATACCTTCCACTATCTTTTTCATCGATTTAGCATATACTTAACGTGGAATTGATTTCTTCGAAAACTCATTTATAACGTTTTTTGAACTCCCTTTCATCCGCCGGTGGTGTAGTAAAATATAATATCTGTGAAATTAAATAAAAAAGATGGGAGGATGACTTTGGGCGAGCCTTCGTCGATGAAGCCCATTGTTGTTGAAGGACCGAGAGAGGAAGGGTTACATGCGTAGAAGGGCGGGTGGAGCAGCGTTGTCGGGTCTTCTTGTCACCTGTTCACTCCTGGGATCCCTCCGGCCCCCGGGCATCTCCTTCATTTCCCATTTTAACTCTCCATCCCTGGCTCCCACCGCAGGAACTCTTTATATACATTTTACTCGATGGGGTATATACCTGGCCAATGATGTGGGTCGAAAGAGATTTCAATATATATATTTTATATACACATAAGTAGGTATATCTTATATAAAGCCGGCTGCCGTTTACCAACGGTCGCCCTCACTTTCCTATCACGGTCCATCATAATCAGAGATGTTGAAACTGCATTCAACTTCTTCGACTTTAACAAAACGATTATTCTCTTTTTACACAATCCACAATCATTGAATCATTGGAAGGAGGAAGCGGGGAGAGAAGAAGACATTTATAACTACATTCAATCCCTAGCCCTCCTTCTTCAGCACCATTAGATCGCAGTAGAGAATTGAATCAAAGCCCCTACTACGCACTGATTGTGAATATCTTTGCTCGTGGCAGTGGAATACTTATACAGTAATACACATTAAACTCACGCGTTCACATATAATATGCTAACATTGTCTAATTTACAACGTACTCATACGTACATTAAGATGGGAAGAATACAGATAGTTTCAAGTAAATATATAAATTAACACTACATGGACTTGGTCCGTAGAAGGATGTGCATATTTTCAAACATCAACATTGAATCACCAATGGTTCAGAGCCATCAAAAGGTAATAGTGCGTGTCTCATTTGCTCTTCACTGTAATTCGAATGGATTATTATTTCTACACATACTCTCTCATCTTAAGTCGGTCAACTTTATTACTATTGAAGTTTAAAGGTGTGACGCTGTGAGTACGTCGTGTTGGAAGGAATTAGTACTTTTTCTCCTATGTGCCTATTACGTTCATTACAATAATATAAAATGTAAAAAAACAAGGGTATATGCGTACTAAAAGCTTAAACTAAATAATAGAAGGCGGAACTGCCAGGAACTCAACTGATTAGTTTATTTTATTTAAGCTCAACTCACTCGTTCCTCTTCGACTGTTTGTAAGAGATAGGAAGAGTTGAACCAGGGCCTTTTAATGACTCTATAAAATAACAGAAAGACGAATGAGTCAGTATGAGCGTGTAGGAAGAGATGCGTAGTTAGCAAGGTGCCATTGTTTCCTGTTTGATGCTCACACTCGTATTATCTTTAACAACTTTATTAATTATTCTCGTTCTTTTATTTCAGGTGACGAGGTATTTTCGGGCCAGGGAGTAATTGAAGTGATCCTACTATATAAGGACATACTCAAGCTGCCAGAGAGCGTGGACAATCGGTAACCTTGTTGGTGTTCATCGTTGCTGGTCATTGCTTCTCCTTTGCTCTCGCTGGGTCTTGCCCCAGTGAGCCGGTTAGAATGGACTTTGCGTGAAGACGTAGCTATGTCTGCGGGAAAAAGGTTGGCCAAGCGGTCCATAGTGGGGACGAGAGTCTGTGCCCCGTGCAAGGAGACAGGCCTTTTCCACCCGGGACTCATCATCGGGTCAAAGAACCCCGACGAGCTCACGTTCAACAACTGCCACACGGGGATTACTTCAAATTCCCGCTATGTCGTCAGGTTTGAGGCGGGGGAGACGAGGGAGTTTTCAGAGTCGGAACTAATTGGGCCAGGATTTGGCTCAGTTAATAGCTTAAAGCTTCGAAGCGGTCAGAAAACTTTCGTCACTCACAACGGTCGAGAAGTGACCGGGACGGTCGTGTACCATCGACCACAAATCGATGAAGTTCTCATCAACATTGTGCCTCAGAGCACCAACACGGGTGTACCCAACAACGAGGTGAGTTTTTAAACTTTGAAATATTTACCTTCATTTGAATCTGTATGTTGTATGGATGGGAGACAATGGGAGCACTGAAGAGTCCTCCGATGCGTGAGAGAACGACTCGACTGCTTTATCCTTGACAGTTATAAGTAGACGATAAAATGGTAGGATATTATTATTATCAATTTCGTGTTCGCGGTTGTGATCAAGTGCACTTGCTTGCACTATGCATTTTTATCCTCCTCACGTATTCTTCATTTTTATTCTCTCCTACCTGTGTTAAAATATAACAATTCACTAAATGGCACTTAACAAAATAATTGGGTAAAATTAGTCATTTTTACATTCGTTGGAAGAGGTAAAAGTGAAATAAGCGTGTAAGCGTTTTACATATGAGGTCCATGTGTTTGAAAAAGTTTTAGTAACTTTCCACATCTTTATTTTTCAAACACTTGAGAGAATTTAATTTCATGTGTCTCAATTATGAATTTTCTTTAGATGAACCTCAGTGTTTTAAAAAACACATTTCACTTTTTCGTTTATGAGCTGTGAGGTTCAAAGGCCCTTTGAGACTCTAATTTACAACTTCCATCACATTATTTATGCTATGCTAATTAGAAAACTAATAATTTTTCAAAATCTTCCTTTTTTCGTGTGCATTAATAATTTAGTCCACACATTCATTGCCCTCGCCATGTCCTCAAGCTCTTTCTTATCATTTCTCTTATATTCTCTTATTTTGGACTTTCTTGTTTATTTATTTAACTTTTGAAGTCAGTATATCATACAAGGGTTTATCTTTCCTCAAATCTCTCTCTCTCTCGTATTCACTCCTTCTCTGTATCGTTTTACTCATAAAGATGAAAAAGGAACCATCAATCTCAACTCATTACATACGTATGACCATTCGAAGGGGACGCCGAGTCCGTTCATTTTATACACAAGACACATTAATGCATGTCGTAAATTTATTTAATGGATTATGTACATTTTGATTTAATAATGTTGAGGGAAAAATGTTTTGAGAGTTTCAAGTTTTTCTATTAACTTCAATAGCTCAAGTTCACTTATTTGAAGTATCTCAGTTTCTTTTGAACAGGAATATTTCATGTTTCATCAGAATGGGCTAAAATGTTTTATTTTATATGTATAAAACCACACACCTATTGAGCATCATGGAGGCTGTGAGTTGGGAGATAGTGTATTAGAACTTGGATGGTGTTCCATCGTCGTTGGCCCAGGGATCTTTTGGTGCGCAATTTCGGGGATTCCTAAAGGCGCATGTACAAATAAAGGGAGTTGGAGACGATGCCGGATCTTTTAGTAAAAGAAAACGAGTTTTTATTCGTCTTTGTTCCTCGAGGGTATGGGTAGTGTGGAAGGGCAGGGCCCTTGAAGGGATCCCTTCCAAAAACCAAAATATGCCCAGCTGACAGACGAGGGGGAAAGTCTTGCAGTCAAGGGAAGTTGCTATTCCAGACACATATAGAGAACCGTGTATTGACGTCGAGGGTTCGCCGGCCGGTGGTTGTTTCAGCCCCCAGCAGCACCTCTATTGGCTCTCGCGCCGAGACATCACTCACTTTGCCCGCCACTGCCGCCCTTCAACTACCAATTTTATCTTCTTCCGTTCCGATTTTATTTAATTTTGTAAGCTCAGTCAGTCAGTATAGCAATAATGTCGTTTTTCCTCTTCCACAACTCCTTGTCTTAAAACAAGACTCGGTTAATTATTAATTTCATAATCATTAGGGAAGAATTGAATTTTATACCATATTGAATATTCGAATAATACTGGTGGAAGCCAACTTCGTGAAAGTGTAAGTAAGAAGCTTTTAAAATTAAAAATAATATTTATATTATCAGTTCTCTCTTTGTATTGGTGTCGGTTGGAATTGCACTCACACTTCAATTTATTTCGCTCCATAAAGGCAATTATATAAGCATGTGTCGTAATTTTGAATATTAATGAACAATGTTGATGGTGATAAGGATTTTCTATTTCTAATTTTAACGACTTAGATTTATGTGTTTACGAACGAGGACTCTTGATTGAGAATTTCATATACGAGACCTTATTGAGATAGGATTGAATTGGACTATAAAACTACTTTGTGAATAAATACTTTCAATGAATTCGAATCATGACGAGAGTGGAGTCGATAAGGTTAAATGCATTATTATGAACGGATATAACTATCCAGCTAACAGGAGACCCGAGTTAGTAAAATACTTTTAATAGGACCTCGTAGTGGTGATATTACCAATTGCTTTTATTGCATTTGCCTGCTGATAAATATAGATAAGTAAATAGACATAGAAGGTGTTTTTATGATCTGTGTAGGAAATTTACAATTCACGCTGTGAAAATTTACATTTTACAGCCAAAGGAGTTCGATGAGGGTAGGAAGATGTTGTATTTGTGTGTGTGAGTGTGTGTAAAGGAAAGATGCGTGCATGGGGAGAAAGATATCTTTTTACCTCTGGCCTTTTGCGAAAGAGGAATTTTGTGATTAGTGATTAAGTTGGCTCGAAGTAAGTATTTAAGATTCTTTCTATCTACATACAACATATCAACTCCCCCAGAGAGTTCAACTCCATATTGCATAGACAAACAAGTTTAAAGGAATATTTAGTTTTAGGGAATTCAATGTGGAGAGACTGAGGAGATGGGAGATTTGAAGAGTTTAAATGATACCTTAATTCATTACACTTTGTGTGCGAGAATATTGTAATATTTTATATCTATTTTACTTGTTTAAAGCCAAGCAATGAATATAAGTATACACATACTTACCTATTGGCTCGTGATGGGTTAGGCATACAAGAATGATTCTTATGAAGAAAGCTTGTCGAGCATTAGTTACGTACACATACATATCGAAGTGCATGGATCATTTCGAAGCATGAGAGAATCTTGAGCAAATGGAGAGACCTTATGCGTATCATTATTACTATCAGTAGTGAGGTTTTTATGATTTTGCACGAGTGGCTCGTTCCTGGTCAGGAATTTCATTTCGATATTAGTATCGCTGAGAACCTTCGCGCGTTGTAATTATTTTGTTAAATTATTGAACCAGAAATTCAGACATAACAAGGCGATGAGAGGCGTTTTTCCCATGAAACAGAGAAAAATCTTCTATTAATCGACCTTTTCTATAAAAGACAAAAATCATTCAATAAAATAACCACTAAAATTTTAATGTATTAAACGGTTTCTTCCCAAATTCCATCTGAATAGGTATGATTGAGAAGGACAAAAAGCACTTTATGGACCTCTTACTATGTGGATAAAATGATAAAGTATTATTGCTTCAGTCATCATTATTTTTCACTCTAGTCCAATATATAAAATTGAAGGATTTCGAAACTTTGGATCACGAGCTGCGAGTCAAAGTCTTGAAAACGATTCTAGCCGATTCAGTGTATTACCCTTTTTGTAAGTTTAACTAAATGGACATTGTATACCTAATAGTAATACATACAGTACATACACTATATAGGGAACTTTTTTGTTTATATTGTTTATATTTACAATCAGAGTAATGCTCCAAGAGTTAAATGAGGTGTTTATCCATTCCCAAAGTTTCAATCTTGCAAAATTGAAACAATTTAGCTGACAGAGATTGGAGATACTAAAGGAGGTTATTTATGACGTCTCAATCCTTCTAAACTAATTTCTTTCTTGTCATTTTGTTTACCATAACTCATTTTTTAAATGTGGAGTAGAGTGGAATATGATAGGGATTGAGCCGATATTTTGATTTACCAAGGCTTGTGATATTGAACATTGTTTTATACAAGTTGCATTCGTGCAATCTTTATTTCTCGGGGATTATTCTGTGAAGGAGTAAACAAGTGTGTTTATGTATCTCAGCGAGTTGTTTAATGAAGTTAGCTTGTAAATTTTAATCAGAGTGATAATCAGCGATCATTATTTTGTTGACCCTATGCCTCGTTATCGATCCAATATTTTAAAATGGAGATTACGACTGTTAAAATGTAAAGTTTGAATATGTTGAAGTGAGGGCGAGTGCAAAAGGCCCTGCCATTGTCCTCACGTTTCGGAGCCCGAACAAGGGGATCCTGATTAAGCAAATGTGGATTGAATAGGAGGAGGAGGAAATCGTTGTTCCTCTAATTACATACATGCTACAAAGTGGCTGCTCGTAGTTTTAGACTCTGCGATTCTCCATGAGCGGAATTCCATATGGACAGTCGAACGAGGACGTCAGTGACCTTTACCGGAAAGTACGAACACCTCTGACTGCTCGCGGAGGAAGCGGAGTAGGCGAGCTCCAATTATTCTATACATAAAGAAATAACCTTACACCAAACTCCCCATGGATCAAACTTCGCATCGACGATGCATTTATTAAGAACTTTTTTATTTTCCCTTTGAAAGTCTGGAACAAATCATTAGAAGCTATTAAGAACTCCCTCAGCTGTTTTGTGAGAGTTGAAAGAATGTTTCAAATTTTTGTTATTTTCATAAGTTCGATTCTAAATTCTTCGCACGTAGAATTTATGTTTAAGCCTATTTGAAAAAAAATATAATGCTCTTCCATATTATTAGTTGGCTGTTGGCTATAATGATATGGAAATATTGTTGGAAAGTCTGTCACTGGGAATATGGGAATAAAGAAACATGAGTACAAATTAGGTAATGGTACTGACTTTGAGTACTCTGCATGCATTAAATGTTTGGGCTCTTATAAAATACACAATTTGCCGAAAAGTTCTGAACTGCTGGTCCTTGTGCCGTAACGAAAAGGACCGTAGTGAATGAATAATATTTATCCGGCTTTGTTAGATGAAAAGGAGGGCGAAGCAGTAGCGAACTCGGGAGTCGAGGAAGAAGAAATAATGGATTTTCTGTCTTCTCTCGCGCTGCGGCGAGTAATTTAATAGATTTTTACATATACCCGTTGTTTTCTCAACGGCGGAATGCCCTTCAACCGTCTTCCTTCATAATCCTCTAATATCACTTGACACGCAAATGTGAACGGCGACTCGAAGTTTCGGAGCTTGAGCGAAGAAATGAGGGGAGCAGAAGTACATAGATTGGAGATACACAATACTTTCCCCCTTAATATATCTTGTACATTGTTCTGTCTGAAATCATATTGGTATTCTGCTAATTATTAGCTTTGTATCTCTCCAGCCCATTTACTATCAATCAAATTGAAGAGCCACTTAAGCCAAACTCCTCCAAACTCCTCAAAAGATCAATTAGTAAGTTGTTCGGATTTTAGAAGAAAGATTATTCTTTGTTCTCGTGTGTGTACAACGAGTAGGAGATGGAATAAAATCCCTTTTTATCTTAATTACACCTTGATCTGCTGCTCTTCTTGATGGGATTCTTTCCTTCTTTATCGTCCTTCCTGTTCACCTCATATCCATAATTTATTGCTCATTATTAACGAAAATTACTCTCTTTCCTACCTCATCTACCTAATACATGGTTTCATCTCAGTTGCACAGGTAGTCATGAGGGTGTATGGTGTAGTGTACTTTGATATACTACATATAAAAGTAACATTGTATTTAAATGGTTAGACTTTTTGAAATTACTTATATTACTTATTCCCAAATACAATATTCTATGTATCTCGTATACCTATCATTGTATCATTGAAGCAGGACGACACATAAAGTCCATTCCAATTATACATACATCCATTAGATCTCAACTTCCTTCGATTTGAAGACATGAAGGTTGACACTAATGGAGCCACTGCTCACGTTGGAAGCTCTTTCAAAGTAGGGGAATTGTGTATTGGTACTTATAAATTTTATAGTATTACTTTCAGAAAATGGCACAAGGCACAACTGGTATAAGGATGACAATACATGAAAATTGGGTGTGTATCAAGTGGCTCGTTGGTTGTAATCTTACAATACTTACAATTGGTCGTATCCATAAGTAAACCCTAAAAGTTGGAAGGATAAGTTTACAAGTAGAATGATAAAATGTATCTCTTGTATTACTTGACCTCTGTCAACTATTTGATACTTTCATGTTGTTTAATAACTCTGCATGATCCCTAGACCGTGGAGAATAGTACGAGTAAGGGATAGTCTTCCTTTTTTGTGTCGTAGGATATGCAGTTTAATGATTCCTCTTGTGATATTTGAATGCATAGAGAGGAGGAGGATGACAGTGACCAGTGGAGTTGATTGTCATGTGTGGTGGGATCCAGAGTTCGTGAGGTTTGTCATTAGGAGAAATATAAGCGTCTCTTCCGACGAGGGAGGAACTCCGTCTCCTTCATCATCATCCAGCAATTTCCTTCGCCCGGCCATCATTATTATTTTAAATGGGTCTGAGTGGATGAAGCCCAGAGGCCGTCTCGTCCGAGTATCTCTCTCTTCCTTCATATTCTTCATCATCTTCTTCAGGTCGACGGCGAGGCCCACAATGAGAATCTTTTTCCCTTTTGGCAAGATTTGTGTATTTTGAAGCGGATGGAGACAAATGGGGCCGGCGTAAGTTGTTAAGTAGAGAATTCCCCACCACGACAGAGTCTTGACTCGCGGATTCCCTTACGGAGGCCAGAAAGTAATGAGGAGAGTTGACATGAGTTATGATTCCAAACCCAGCTAATCCTCCCCTCCTACCTACGAATTTATCATTTGGAGAAGAGCAGAGGAACATTATTATTATGATTCCATCTTCCCCTGATTCCCCAACAATAGGTCTTTTCCTCTTATCTTTACTACTTTACCCTCTTAAACCATCTTTCTTTCCTTCAATTTATTCCTTCCTTTCCCAAGCTGCCTTGGGGATGTCAGCCATAATAAGGACCTCGAAGGCGTTCGGGGCTTCCGAAGACCATTGTTGAAGAAATAGGAAATTTATATTTCGCATTTCTCTTAATTCTCACCCCATTCCTCTTATTCCTATTCTATTCTCTCCACCGCTCCCTACTTATCTCACACCTCCGCCTAAACAGCTACATATTTATTGAGTCGTACCAGTCGCTCCTAAGTGCACAACTGAGGTTTCTGACCCAATGGGCTCTTCTGGTGCTAACCACGAATATTCATCTCGAAGATCTATGTTTACATTATGCCCATGAGAAAAGTATTTACATAGTGCTCAATTTACTTGTCTTGGAGTACAATACGAATTTGTCTTTTCCCCTTTCTTCATCTCTGTTTCCACACTTGTGTGTGAGTGATTTTACACATAGATAACGTATAATTCTCCTCATTTCTCAGATAATGTTAAATTATAATTGTGTTTTATAATTCAAAGGGTATGTGGTAGTTGTCAGGTGAAGAGCGTGAGGGTAAAATTATGTGTGGTGCATATCTTACGTATATTACTCATTAATTCTATATGTATGTAGCTTATTAAGTATGTAAATACTTTATGTGTAGATTGAAGTAGCTTGACGGTATATGTAGTATATAACACCTTTATAAATCAAATGAAGTTTGTAATTTACTCTCTCTCTTTTCATGAGTATTAAGTAAGCTTCTTAAGTTTATATAGTGTGTTTACAAACTGCTTTTGAGAAGAGGCGATAAAGTAGAATAATAAAGTGGATTTTCTACGATTATACTTTATAGACTGTATTATGCATATCTTGTATATGCGAATACGAAAAAGAAATATGAGCTAAGGAGCAACTAGAGTTTCTCATCCATGGTTGAATGGGGCATGGAATGAGAATAGTTTAGTAGATGGTCTTAAGAAAAAAAGGAAATTTACTTATACATATCTGCACACACATTGCCGATGGTTATCGCGAAGGAGAGTCGAATTTGCAAGCTGAAAAGGTAATGGAGGTGAAGAGAGGGATGAAGAAGAAGGAGGAGGGAAATAAAAGTTAGGTTGGTAACGGGACCGCTTTCCTCATCGCATCAAATCTTTCCACCACACGGGATGGAGACGGAGGAGGGTAGCCCTCATTATATCCCTCACTATCCCTACGCAGAGATTTGAGGAGGCTGACGGGGCGGTTGGACGGCAGGGCTGGTGCTCCAACTCACCCATGTTGATGAACCTGTCCTCTCCTTAATTCTCTCCTTAATTCCATTGGGCCGATCAAGTCGGCTAAAAAGAATGATGAAATTGATGAGGGAAAGATTTTGAATAACTTCCACATGAACGCAACACATTTTAAACCATTTTAAACATTGGTTTATGCATAAAGCTTTACTTACAATTTCAATCTTTTTTATTCTATGCTCGCATGATTATACACATACCTTAAATAAATATACAAGGTAAATCTTGTGCGTATGTTATCATATTGAAATTTTAATAATATTTAGTTATATGCCTTTAATGATGCATTTGGAATATTGCTTTCAATTCCTCAACAACAGTTTCATTTTGTTTTCACATTGGGGTATAATAACGAATTTAAAGGGAATGAGAAGCAATAAATTGAAACGCCTTGAATGTTGTTTCGTTTCGTTGACGGCCTTTATCGAATACTACACCACTCGTTCTTGTGGGTTGAGGGTAACCGAGAACGGAATTTTTCTCTTGACCATTCATCATGCAGGATAGTGAGGGAGGAAATTCATTTTATATGGTCATTTGAGCAAGTAGGAGCCAGCCAGGAGCTCTCTTTGCCTCTAATTACCATTCTTATGGTCATTCTCTCAAAGGGAACTGTCCAAGTTCGTGGATGGGTGAAAACTTTTTCTTCTTTTGACCTCACTTGATGGGGTTTGAAATGTAACAAGGCTTAGTTCCTTTCCCCGGTATGGAAAAAATTGAATTGTGGTGGCTGGAGAGGATTTCCAACCTTTGATTTCTCCACATTTTCGATTATGATCTAGATGAATTGGGCCCTTAGGACCCTCCGCCCCTCTGTGAGTTTGCGGGTGAGAGGAGTGTAATTGAAAAGGAGATTAGGGCCGAGCTCCGAGGGCGTTCACGAGGAAGGAGAGTGAAAATTGTAGTATAACATGATATTCCCGGGAACGATGCTGACTGATGCAATGTCATTGGAACCGTATCGCCTACATATCAAATTAAGCACCAGAATCCAACTTTTTTTGCTGACAATGAGTTAAAATGTTTTTTTATCCACACTTTGTACACACCGAGGTTCAATTAAATGTAGAGTTAAGTGTATGCATGTTCTATCGTCTACTGATCGTTCGTAAGGGGAGATAATCTTTAACGTAGCCCTATCGCTCTCCGAGGGCGTTGGGGGAGTCAATAGAAAATACATGGGAGTGCATACAGTAAAGCAGGTTGTAATCTCTTATTAACATCTTACCTCGGCCGGGATGTGCTCTCGTTCAAATCATGTGTAATTATAAAATATACCGTGTAATAAAGTAATATGGGATGTGGGGAAACCACAAAAGGGTGCGGGGATAGGGCCATTGTGTTTAGGTGAATTAATTGTTCCTGGGGATTTTTCACCTGCATCTCCTGGTTTTATTTTATTATTAGAGGGGATGATGGGAGCGGAAGGGGAGAGAGGATGAATGATGATAAATTTATATGATCTAAAGTATACATTTTCCATTCGATGGCTCATATTTTTCCTCGGTTTCCTTTCCAGGGCCCATTTGATGTGACGAAGAAGTTGGACGAGGTCCGCTTACTCGAGTCCCGGAAATCCGCTCGGCTCCAGGAACAGGACTTTGACTTTGCTCGGCTCGCCGATGTAGCGGACCGGAAGCGCAACCAGCAAACTGCCTCCATCGATGTTCCGAGGAACAGCAATATGTAAGTACACAATATTTAATCCTTTTATTTCCTCTCATACTTACAAACTCGTGTTCGCTTCATTTCTCCTCATTGAGGATGAGGGATTACAATGGTCAACTGTACTTCAAGACTGAACAAGAGGAAAGTTCATATTCGATCATACGTATAATATTTCATGAAGGTTCGGTTGTATTCGTTCGTTGAATCATATCGGGCGGTGTATAGTCTGTGTAGTATGGGCGGTCAACGGGACTTGAAACACGAGGATGATAATGAAATCTAGGATTAGTTTCCCAAAGGGAACTTGCACCTCCGCTTATTAGTTTCTTCTCCTTATTCCTAATTATGGTAATTATATAGGGGACCTTTACCTTATCCAGTTACGAGACCTGCTTTGGCCAAGCCACACTTGCTTCTTCGTCTCGGTCAAACAACCTCATTTTATTATTGTTGAAGGAATGAATTAACTATATATTATTCCAAGAGCCGGCTCCTCCCTCACTTAAAGCAGGGACGTCTCTGAGCTCCTTCCTCCCATATTTACTTTTAACACAGATTTAATAATGGAGGCTGTTTAAAATGAAGGTAGAGAGGAGAGGCCTTCCATTTTTATGAAATGTTTAACCATATTCCGGATATTAATCACTCCAGACCAAATAAGGATTGAGGAATGAAGGAGAGATTTTTATTTGTAGCTTCAGTGACAAGGAGCCCATTCAACTTTGCATAAAACCAATAATAATAAACTCAAGTGGCGGGACTCAATTGATTGCTACTGGATTTCATGTGAGGATGAATTGAGGAAAAAAGAGATGTTATGCTACAAAGTGGAAAGAAATTGCGTATTTAAATTTTTGTTTCTTTGCTCTTATTGAAACTCGTCTGGGTCAAACGAGTGCAAGAAGGAGCCAGGGTGGGTGAGTTTTGTCGGCTGGCCGGCGCGGCGGAAGAGCCCACTTATTTTTCTTTTGCCTATTCCCCCCTGTACTTTCCCTTCTTCCTTATATTCAATGTGAGGGGCATGGGGGTTGTAGGAGTGGATATGGCCGTGGTATAAGAGAATGCCGTTGAATATGATATGCATAAAAGCATTGTATTCCTCGGACCCCGACCCGTTCCTCCTTTTTCCAATGAGAACGAAATGAGGTAGATTCTGTATACCTACATTTCGCGAAAAGGTGAACATTCTGGTTTGGTTCGTGGAGCCATTGGTTAGTCGTCTTTTCATACGGTTGTGTAGCAAGGGGAGATAGGGATTTAATTTGTCAATGTCAGGAGATGGTGGCGAGGAATCGCCACTTGCGCCTCTCGTCTCTCCTCTCTAACTCATCTGCGTCTCCTTATGACTATATTATCCCCATGAATTGAATTGAAGAAGAGAAACTTGATTTTCGACTCTCGGGGTCTCCGGGAGTCTTACCCAACACTCACGTCGTTTTTCACAAAAGAGCTGCTTACAATATTTGTAGTGGCACACGGAGATGAGAGTGAAGTTGTATAGTAAGAGTCCAAGGTGGGTTGACGGCGTAGCCGGCCGGCCTCCACTCAACCTGCCCCAAAAACATTTCCCCTAAAGATTTGCACAACCTCGTTTCTCTCTCGCATGAGATGATCGAGATGGCCTTACGCCCCTGCTGAGGTGGATTAGGATCTCTTTTGAGAGTGTAGCCTTCGATTTTCAAATCAGCCTCTTCGCCCCTTATCGATCCGCAAGAGTGTCCATTGTCTCTGGCCAATTATAAGAATAGTCCTAAGAGTAAATGTGTTGTCACATATTGCAAAATCATTCTTTGATTCATTTACGGCACTTCGAGGTTTAACTATCAATATAACTACATACATATAATATATGTAGTTAAATATTTATAATACTACATGGGAATAGGATAAGATAGACCTCTCCTAGTTATTACCATTAATGGCTTGGATCGATTCAATCGAATGGATAGGAAATACACACGTGCCATTAAAAATAAAAGGCTGCATTGTGGTGCTGTTCTGCTGATTCTACAGCCTTGAACGCGTAATCAAAATTAAAGTGCATAAGTAATAAAAATAGGTAATTTAACTTTCATGTATCCTGTGAGCTAAATTAATGAATAAAGAGATACGACATTGGCTGCAATTCTTTTAATTGGGGATGTGTGAAGTTTGAGAAGTGAGCGAGGGATTGAGGACATAAAATCTAAAAGTCAGAGATTCATTCCTGCCTAGACCAATTTTACTTCAATTGAGGGTGATGAAGTGCAAGTTTCATTTTAAAGCTCAATATGGCTCTGAGTGAGTGAGTGGAGGAAAGGAATAAAAGTTTTCATGTTAAGAAACTGTCTAGTCGAGAGGAACCGAGTTGAAGAGGTTCAACTCTAATTAGAAATGAGAAAAATGAGTTTTGCACAAGTTTGCATTTAATTGGCGAAGGAGAGGTTGTGAGAGAGAGTTAGTTTAGTTACAATTACAATTACAATAAAGGACTTATGGGTTTCCGAGGACTCCTAAATATTCTACTCTTGATACACAATTTACAATCCATATCTAAATACTGAATTGTAACCTTTATAGCATTTCAAATTCACTGAGGTAGTGAAGTGAGCCTATAACAAATTAATGTTATTTCATTATCTTTGAAGGCTGAAGAAACGAATGCATACAATAAATTAAACTTTACTTATATTAGAAACACAATTAAAGTATTTTCATACATAGACATACAATGTTTATTTTTTGAATTTATGCCTGTATTATTAACCATTATTATTTAACTAAATTTTACCAAATGGAAGAATTAGAATGTACTTTGAGTTGAAGAGCATTCGAGTGACCTAAGAATGGACAATAGAATATTCATTAAGGTTTCAAGCGCCTTGTCGTGTTCTCGAAGTTATATGCACTTATTAGTAACTACTACAATTTGTTTCTGATTTCCTTTCTAAAAATGTTCCTATGAATGAGGTGGTTGTTAAAAATGGTTTATTAGCATTACATTACATATCGGAGAGTCTTTAATAGCATATTGGTACTCTTTTCAAATCGAGTTGATTTAATAATAATAATACTCCATTGTTCGATCGTTTTCCTCTTGCTCTATATTTTTTTTCCTCTCACTTGAATGCAAATTGAAATGAGAAGTTGGTTGAAGAGTTGGAGAAATTCCGGATTTCGTTAATCCTTTTCCTCTCGTAAATAGGAAATTGTGGAGTGAAGGGGATGAGTCTCGAAAGTAATATTGTGTAGAGAGATACATCGAATGGGAGGAATAGTTAGTCCGCAGAGCCTCTTTTTAGTTTCCTCTCCCTGAATACAAATTTAGGTTTTAGGATTCAGGACAGGGAAGTGTCTAAAGTATATAACCGACAACTAATATGCAATTTCCCTTTCTGTAATTAGAGTGAAATTTGAATAATATAATTTGAAGTGGTAAATGGTCATAAAATCGGAATGAGGTCGAAATTGAGACAATGTTACATTATTACGTTGACTTCATACGCCACTCGTTAGCTAATGAGTGATAAGGACAGTTAGTGGGAAAAAGTAGGGGGTGTTTGTTCCTACGGAATTGACGATTGTCTTTGGCTAATTTTCCTCATACAATGTAAAAAGTCCTTCGTCCGACTCAAGTTTTTCTCTTTAAGTTGTGGATAATTGAAATTGGGCTTATTTATGGCTAATTGAAAATGATAAGGCAGGAGGAAGTTTTTTGTCAAGATCTCATTTGTCCTCGAATTAAGGAGAGAGGAGAGCTAAGGGACGTAATGGCATTTTCGTTCATTTACTTTGTGTTAGGTCTTCTAAAGTATAAGGGTGAGCGTAAGTTGAGGTTGTGAGGATTTAGCGTAAAGTGAAGAGATAGTAAGATTGTGACTTGTAATCTGAGTGACCTTATTCAGAGAATTCATTTCTCCTCCATGAAGCGATTTATGACATGCACAAAGTCTCTGAAGTCACGAAGTGTTCGAAGCCGAGTCGTTCCCTTCTCTCCTGTCGTCTGATGGTCTCCTTCTCTGAGATAATTTTTAATGAGAGTGGGAGGGGGAGAGCGGACATTGTTAAAAAGTTTTTACAACTTTGTAAAACTCGCTGATTTTGTAACCGTTATTACTCAGGCCGTTTCGCCTCCAATTCTTCCTAATAATTACCGAGCCTCATATTGTAAATTGGTGTGAGAGACTTAGAAAGCAAACGGTTTTAGACAATGAGACTTTTGTGTATGTTGGAACCTTTTATAACACCTCCGCAACACGCGGTAGCTCTCTCCTTTCCCTTTGAAAGCTTTACTTGTTATAAAAAGATTCCTTAATTCAATTTCTTGAGCAATGAAATGCTTCTTGGTATTCTCATGTTAAAAATAAGACCTTTAGTTTGAACGACAAAGGAATAGAGAAGAATTTGAAGTGTGAATTTAGTTATACTAATATATCCCTTTTCATTTCACTACTTCGTAAGATATAAATATTATTATGTATTGTATTGAGTTCAGAATGGATTATTTATTAAAATTCTAAGTTTCATTTTTATGTTGTAATATACGTAACATGGAACTCGCATTTACGACTATTATTATTTTGGGAGACCCGGCCTTTTAGCTCTGTAGAGGAAAAAAAATCATCGATGCGGAAGCAGTAGAGACGAATCCGGCATTCCCCATCATATTATTTTTGTGGGCCTGTTGACAATTTAATATTCCAATTCCATTATCCACCAATGCCGCCACAGTGGTGTTTCGGGAGTTCCTTCAATTCATCCTGCGGAGGGCTGGATGTCAGCATACGTATTTAGAATATTTACGTATACGTATTTATATTACCGTATACCTGACTGGGTATATAAGTAGTTTTATGTATAGTTAAATGTATGATATGAATGTAGGGCGTGGGAGTGAATCGATATTCCTTGTAAAACATTTTGAGGTTTCTCTTCACTTTTAAAAGCATTCTAAAATATAGAATAAAGAAGCGGAGGTCGTTGGATGAATTTCGAATTCCTCAGTGTGGTGTAGGTGTGAAAATGAATTCGTTCCGAAACTTCCTAACTGACTTTCGTCCTTCTCATGGATGATGATGAAAATGATGATGATTCGTCTGTGAGAAGGAAGGGGAGAATGAGGGCCAAGGTTGATTCCGATTCGGAGGAGTCGATCTCAAGAACTTCTTCTTGGCAGCTTCTCAAACCCACACACACACTCTCATTCTCTCTTTATACTTATGTATGAGTGTTTCATGTCCTCCACTTTAGTTTGAGTTTACTTTTGGAGTAAAAGTGAATTTTGGATCCTCAGCTTCCTCCTTCGAGAGATTTATTCTAGGATGTTTTAAAAAATAGGATTTATCAACCCACGGCCCTTTTCCCGAACTTCTTGTATAATAGAGTTTATTTAGTGAAGAGGAAGCCGGAGGCCGGCCGGTGAAGAATCCGCTTGCCTTTCGAATTTCTCTCTCTCCGCAGCGAGGGAGATTTAGAAAATATACATGAGTCAAAGAAGCTTAAGAAGGAGAGGAAACGGTGTTTTCCTTCTGCGAAGAGACGGATGTTCGCTTCTCGCCCTGCATACTTATTATGAGATTCCGGGAGTTTGGAAGGTAGGCAGTACATAAGAAGATAATTAAGTCGTCCCTCAACTCGCATTCATCGACGTCATTGGATTCCGCAGTAGTTCTCATATGTATTATAACTTCCACATTGCGTAGATCCCAATGTCCGCCTCCGAGTTTTTAAACACTTTGTCGACAGCTTTTCATGCCTTTACCGCATACCCTGGACCTTTTGCCTAATTTTATTCCTCTGACTCATAGATTGTTTTTGACGGATTTAAGGACCATAATAACACGACTATTGGCGTTATATACTAACCCCAAGTTTGAAAGAACTTAACATTAAGGGCTATGCTACAGCCAAAATTTCAAATATTCACATCGCAGTAAAAGTAGTTATAAGTTAGGTAGTATAACTACAACAGTATATTTATACAGTATATGGTACATACGTAAATTGTACAGGTACGCAGTGCACAATAGATTATCGATGTTATATACTTCCCAATTGCTACTGCGTGGGCAGCGGTGATTTTTTATGAAACGCGATTACATGGCTCATGTATGAAGCCTCTCGAATCCAATGTCCCTGAAACTCCTTCGAGGAAAATAAGGTTGGATCTCTAAGAACGATATGCTTGAAAACTATTTTCTGAAACAATATTGTAATTGTCGCTCACATTGTATGAGGATTATAAATGAATTTATGTGTCCGTTATTACGAGACTGGGCGAAGGGGAGTTGGTTCACTGTGAGTAACAATGGCGGTATTGTGTCATGGCGGGCGAAGGAGTCCGGCGGCTACTCTCGCACTCATACACAAACACTCGCAATCTCCATCTACATCCATTTTGATTGAATAATGATACAATTACTAGAGGGGTCGGAGGGAGAGCGAACGAAGCCAACTTTCACTTCACTCTCAACCATAGGAATTCGCTAGATCATTCTCCTGACGTCGTTTTATCTTTGGCCCTATGGTTTGAGAGTCAAAGAGGATCCACGCACAAGTAATATAGGACCAAGTATCTCTTCCTTTTATTCTGCTCTCCACCATAACAACCTCGTTCGCTGTATTTTGATTCGAGGTTTACAATGTACTCGAATTTCATGTGTCCGCATTGTGCTTTAGAGACCATTTGTATTCGAATTTATTCTCGATCCTTCATTAATTATTCAACTTTGATATATTAACCTCAGAGTATGCTCCGGTTCAAGGAAGTTGATTGTGAGCGGAAATGTGTCCTTAATAGGTTTGATGGATTCAGAACCTATCGCGAAATGGAGTCAAATAAGGCCCCATTTATTTCCTTTTCACACCCACAACCCTTCAAAGGGAAATTTGGTATTGGGAAGGAAGGCTTATTAACTTAACGAGAAGGGTCTTGGAAATTCTAAAATGATGAGACGGTGATTCTCATTCTCCATTCCACCTGTCACCCTTTGAAACCCGATGAGACTTAAAAGATGTATAGGCGACCTTTAAGACCCGTTGTACTAGGGAGGAGTAGAGTAAGTGCGTTTTCTTATAACACGTCTCTGAAACAGAGAGCTATGGAGGGATATGTGTGTGTTCGAGACGACTTTGGTCGCATGCCATTGGAGAGATAGAGATAATGAGGAATAATTATGGACGTTGAGGAATGAGACTCGTGGGCTTGAGGAGTAAGTAGTAACTACCAAGTCCAGTGTAACTGGAAATTAGGGAGGTGAAGATTCGAGGTGTCTTGGCTACATCTTCGGCTAATATCTTTCATGTCCTCGAGAGGGGAGGTGCAATAAAGCATTTTGTGGAATTTGTGTATTGTAAAAAAGTGTATTGTAAAATAGGGGAAATAATGGTTTATGATGGGAGGAGATAGACTCAGAGCACGTTGACTTTTCGCTGGAGAATGACCGGTGGGAGAGAGATGAGTTTCAGATTCTTCCTTTTGATAAGAGATATTTTATTTAGTAGTGGTCCATGGCCATTTCATTGTATTGTGCTGGCTCCCAGATAAATTATGGCTTTGTTTTCTGTTGGGCGACAATGGGACGGGGAGAAGCCTCCCTGCCTTCATCATCCTCGTTTCTCCTCTTTAATACAAATCTCGGATTGAGTTTGCCAGCAGCCGAACCTCACTCCTGCCTCTCTCGTTAGAGGAGAGTGAAGCGAGGAACTCTTGTGCCCTTCGCAATTTCGATCCTTTTGTTCTCTCCGATGGAGTGATGAGGATTTGAGCCGGTGAGTTACAAGTTTCACGGTTCTCTTTATGGCCAAAGGATCGAGGATATGGGACCGAGGATAAATCGAAGAGGAAAGAGTGTATAAATGGGCACGCATTTACTTAGGGATAAATCCCTTCGACTCTTTAACAATGTGGCGAATCCATTGTGGGATCAGAGATTCACCGTTTGAGTCGAATGGATCGAGGCGAGACTCCGGTCCCCACTCTGATTACAAAGTACTCTGCAGCCCCTCTTTAGACATTCATATCCTCAACTCAATCCTAAAGGTGTGTTGAAATTCAGGCTGTAATATTTACTATGGAGGCTGATGGACAACGCCTGTTTGTGCCTTGTTCCTCTGTAGCTCTCCGTGGTTTTTCAATTTATGACCAACTTGGTTGACTACGATCCTCTTAAGATTTGTTAATCCATCCAAATGCATAAATCCTATTTAAGAAATAAGATGTTTGGGATTTACGACGAAGCTTAATGAAAGAGAAGAAGTCTGATTAATTTTAATATTTCAGGTCGAGGAAGCGGCGGCCGAGTTCAGGAGCCCTCTCCCAGCCGCTCGTCTCCTTCCAGGGCGATGATGTGATGGACGAATGTGCTGCAGCCATGGTCCTCATGAGCCTCTCTTGCAGCCCACACTCTCCGCACTGGGACAACAGCAACGGTAATTAGTTTGTTCGGTAGTAGCCCCTTCTTCTCCCATTCATTCCGCTTCAAGGTAGGGATAAGTAGTGACAGAGATAAATTGTCCTCTCAAGAGAGCGACAAGGGAATATCTTATTGATAATGAATGTATACCTTATATATCTTTCCTAATGCTTATTTACACTCTCGAGAGCCACATTCTCGACGAATAAGAGGCAAGGGGCTTTTAAAGGTTACACTCCAATGCAGAGGTATTGTGTGGAAGCCGAGAGTTCTCAACACAAAGTTGCTACTGCTCTGCTATCGACCAACCCGGCTGACTTTGAAACCAAAAAATAGATAATGGGAAAGTGAAGGGGAGTGAATAATAATATCAAGTATCCTATTTATTTATCGAGCCTTCATGGTCACGGGTAAATGGGGGAGTGGGAAATGTTATTATTTATTATGTGAATATTTGTGTATGGTGCGAGGCCGAGTGAAGAGGCTGGAGCTCATCAGCCCATGTATGTGGGTGAAACCAGTGGTGGTGAGGCTGATGATGATACTCTGATGATACCAGAGTGTCAAATGATAGGAATGAGAAAATAACAAGAGAGCATACAATGGGCCGTATCATCTGGTCACATTGGAAGTGGCATTGTTCATGGCTGCTTCTGGTTCTCTCAATAATCGAGAATGATAATAATAATGACAGATTAAATATATGCATGTCCCTCGACGTCATTAGTCATTTACTCGGCTCTGTAGTGTTTGTGGATGTAAAGGATAGAATGATATATAAGGTAGCTTATTATTATTGATTCCCTTCTTCATTAACAGCCGGCTCTCCTCCATTACACGAATTGATTAGAGAAAATATCCTCATTAATTTAAACCCGGTGTTTGTCACGCTCCCTTGTTTGCCCGTTGTAAAATTATAATAAAATTCTCCTATCCATCAACATCTGAGAGATAGAGTGAAGGAAAGTAAACATAATTTCATACAACTTAAGTATCTATGTACATATTTTGTATGGTTTTAAACGCATTCCTACCGGCATTTTCCCATGTGGCCTACCGGCAAGTCCTTGTCGAGTCGTCATATTATTATAAGTAAGTTATGCTTACATCGATGTAGCAGTGTAGAATAAAACACAAAAGTAATAATCATAAAGAAATTCTTCCAATGGAAAGTATAGGGCTAATTATGTTGTGGCATATTACTTAAGCCTTGGAGCTGTCGTTGAGGTTGAATGCTGAGCAAGTAACAGAAAGTAATTTGAAATTGTGGGTAATGTTTTTGAATATTTATAAAGGGAAGTAGTGGTTTGAGCAAGAAAAGAGGAATGACAAAAATACGTAAAGGAACAGCTGAGTTGGTTCTCGCCAAAGATTTCGTCACGTTGAAGATGTCTTCCAACTTGGCATTTCTCTCTCTCTCCTTCTTCAACGGATCTGTTTCATTTTTCATCGTCCTCGCGCGAGATGATGTTCCTATTCCTTGGGATTTTCATGAATGTAGGTAGGTATGGATATTAAGGATGAGGTTTCGTGGGGGGAAGCCAAGTTTCGTTTTACGATCCATCACCCATCAGATTATACTCTCTTTTTCTCTGTCCTCCTGGTGTAAAAGGAGAGAATAACACGAAGATTATTCCCTTTATTCAACAAGACCTCACTTTGAGAGTCTTGACTGGGAAGAGAGCCCTACATTTCAAGCTGTTCGGATGAACGACGATTCCAAGAGCATTGTGGAGATGAGAACCACATGCTGGTTCTTAATTGAAACTGTCATAAGTCTCTTATTCGGAGCCAACGAGTGTGTATACAGACTTCACACACACACACACTCCGTTCTTCGAGGAAATGAGGTTCTGGGAGATAGGAGAATTAAAGCTGTGAGAAAGGGGAACTTAAGCCAACTCTTGCGATTGTGAAGTTAGTGAGAGAAACTTATTTGGATGGAAGGAGTAATATTCGGTGACGGTCGAAATGAGAAATATCTGCTACCTATGATTTACGAGCAATATCAGAAGTTGGTCGTATGGAATCAATTGATAAAAACTTTTCCTCATTTCTCTCCATCGTGGTGGAGGGAATAAAAATGGTTAAAAAATTGTCTTCGTGTTTGTGGAACTGAGTGACGTTACTCCCGGTTGTCAATCCTCATTAGGACGTGAGGTTGAGGTAACTAGGAATGAACATGAGTTCCCAGGTCGACAAGTTTCATTCCCTATCAATTGATTATAGCCTTTAATACTTCGTGTTTGACGCCGCAGTCTTGTTTTTTTCTCTCAATGAATCCATCTCACAGAACCATATACATAAAATCTTATAAAAGGGTTCTAAAAGTAATAAGTAATAGGCTATAGCCAGTTGATATATAAAGTGAGCAATTGGATTTATACGTTTGTTTCCGTTGGGAGAATTTCTTCTCGTTTCTTTTGCGTCTTGAGTTTTTAAACGCGATATGAGGTGAAGTGAAACTAGATCTTTTAAACCAGGTTACCTTTCTATCTCTCTGATTCCACAATATTGGAAATTAAACACGGCACGCATGAAGAGATTCTTCCCTTGCCCTTAATGAGATTTAAAGAGATGATGGAGGATTCCCAGTGAGAGAAATCTAACAAGAAGTAATACAGAATGATTAGAGATTCGTGAAACATTTCGATTTTAACTTTTCACTATTCCATCAACACCCGACAAGATTTGGGTTTCCACCCAAATCTTGTCGGGTGTTTTACTTTAAAAGTATATAATGTACAATATTGTTAAGATAAGAACAAAAATTTTGGCGGGTATTCAGTTTTTAGAACCGAAAACGTTGATTATAATCGTTTCACGAATCTCTGATCATCCCCTTTAGTTTGGAATTAAGGTTGGAAATTAAGCCAATGGCGGACGACCAAGGACTTCAAGATGCGCCTAAATTTACAAAATAGAGATTAGAATTATATTTCGCATTTTCCTTCTATATATGGTTGGGAGAGACGGCTTTCCAAGTTTCGATCTCATTAAACATTTTGTATAAGGAGAAACAATAAAATTGGATTTAATTTCCTTTTCATTCCGCCGGAGCTGAGTGGATGTGATGTGGGTTTTTGGCTATCTATCCACTGCATATACCTAAATACGTATGTACCATATGTATAACGTACTTATGTAAGTGTATTCTTTTGTATTTGAGCTGGGAACTAGATGAGTTTCAAATCCTGGTTCATATACAGAATATGTCTGGAAAAGAATGGTCTCTATTCCTAAAGCAGCTTTTGGCTCATTGTAGGTAAAAGTTCTATCTTCCTATTATGAAGAGGAAAACAAATAACCCGTGAATTTCACTCACTCACATCAGTTTCGGGACAATTTGGACGTGGTGAGGTAATAATGCCCCCATTACATTTTAGTCGAGTCCTTCAATCGAGTAGATTGAAACTCATCGTTCTTCCTATTTCACATTAATGGGGAGAGGCCGTTTGTGAGAAAATAAATAGTGAAATGAGAGTAGTATGCTAATGTGAAATCGTTCCTAGTTTTAGTTTCATTAAAAGAGAACAGCGAGACACGTCGTCGTCTCGCTCATTCTCTGTGGAGTGAATTAAGAGTTTTTATAGCCTCGAAAGAATGGCCAGGATGGTAAATAAACCAAAGTCGTATATAAGGTTTAATAGACGTCGTTAATAGGATGAAAGTGACTGCATGAGTAAATTGTTATTTAGGGAAATTAAAGGAATAATGTATCAAATGGAGATGAGATTGGATGGAAAAGTGAAAATGAAATCGAGTAAGAAGAAGCTGTGGGGATTAGGTAATGCGTATGTAATTTCCTCCTCCATACTCCTTGTATCAAATGCATCCAAAAATGGGGTCTGATGAAGAATTGGTTGGTCTGAAAGGGGCTTATGCGTGGCTGGCGGATCTCGTTGTATAGAGAATAAATCCATTTAGTCGAAAGAGGATTTGCTCCCTGTAAGTTAGAGAGAATCCTTTTTTTTCAAATCTGAGAGTTCATTAGGATGAAGGAGTTGAATGAGTTGATTTTATTAAAAGCTCTCCTCCTTTACTGCTCCACTAGGCCCATAGGAATCCCAGAGGAGAAGAATAGGGCTCTTATACATAGTTAGGGATTGTGAATTGGAGAGACTCTCCTTCTGGTGAGCAGATTCACAAAATGCTCTCACTATTCATGAGAGAAGATTGGAAGTCGGCCTCCCTGGATGGATGGGAATTGTATGAAGGGAAATATGGATGGGCTTGTGTGGATTGAAGGGGAAGCTCGTGGATCGCCCTGCTGAGCTACCGCTTTTCAGTCGATGCATTTTGTAATTCTTTTTATCCCCTCTGCCCCTGTTGAGATTTGGAGGCTTGGAAGGTTGACGTCGCTGAGTATTTAAGTAGTTACATCTCTCCGAGTGGCTCCTCCGAATATTTATTCTCATTATCATTCATTTTACTCTCAGCTCCCATTCTCATCGAGAAGGGTTTTAAAAAGTCGGCCGTTCTTCGTTTACACACTTTGTAATCTTCTCCTTCGAGGATTTCTTACTGGCTTTCATAATCTCGGCTCTTCCGCACGACTCGCTTTCAGTTTACAAACTCCTGAGGAGAGAAACTCCCAAGATGAAGTAAATATGCTTTATAAAATGAAAAGAAAATATTATTATTCTCTCCTGTCCCGTTCCGATGAATTAAATTATGAACGCGAATTCCCATCGGATCTTTCTTCAAAAGTGGAGAATTTAGGACCCAACGGTGGTGATGATGAAGTTATCTTTATTTAAATTGCTCCAATTTTCTACCCTGGATACTCCAAGAAGGAGAATATGAGTCTAGTTGAATATTTAGCTAAACCTCTTCCCTTCTCCCGGAATTTACACTATGAAATGTTGATGAGGAAATGCCGGGAGTGTCGTGTTGCATTGAATATTTTAAGGATTAAAGAGCGGAATTTCATGTTGAATATATGCATATATGTATTATGTATGTATAGTACATAATAAAAAGTACCAAGTGGTATATCTAGCTCTTTGGCAAGTTATCGTAAAAGTAAAGTGGGTCAAAGCGGAGGCCGAGGATGATGAGGAAAGTGCATTTGCGTTTTACTGCAGCTCCCTGCACCTTTACGACCGAATGTTGTATGTGCATACTGTTCCCCGAAGGCCTCCATACTTAAGTTATATGTAAATGTAATGTATGTGCATGTTAGAGTGAGGTATTCGGAGGGAGCCGGCCGGCTCACATTCCACTATCTGAGGAACCGGCATGAAAAGCCGGCCGGCCTTCGTGAATTTAATAAATGGCAAATTTGATATTATGTGTTTTGTTGCTCCTCTCGACTATATCTCTAAGGGACTCACCTTGAGCTGCCACTAACGAATTTTGCGAAACGAAAGAGTGAGTGTATAGACAGAGTATAGTAAATGAGTCTCAAGGCTGCTTCAACATCGAAGAGGCGGATTAAGGCCTCCACACAAATAGGCGTATATCGTGTAAAGAATGAGAGATTGCATCCTGAGATTATTGCAAAACTCTCATTTAGGTACCTGTACGTATATTGTAGTAATTTCGTTTGTGAGTGAGTACCTTTAAATGCAAATGGCGTCGAGGAATTGGCAAATGCATCCCGAGTCGCAGCCTTGGTACGATAATCCTTGAAAACCTCTCCTGCTGGCATACATTCCGAGCTCCACTACATACTGGGTGAGTATATTATGATCAGAGGTAAAACCTTGGAACCTTCTTCCGCCTCGCCCTCCTTCCATTACAACTTGCATGAGAGGAGGGGAGAGAAAAAAACACCAGCGTGGAAAACAACAACGACGTCATCCTCATCTTCTCTCATGAATGACAAGAAGGGCTTTTTCCTTTTCTAATTATATACCTTTTTCGCTCCTCTATTTTACCATTATTATCCCATCCACAACAATGTTTACACAACGAGGCTCGACATGTTCTTTTAACCTACACGCGTAAATGCGGATATTTAATTATACCCAGCAAGACATGCCAAAATAAGAGGTATTCATAACTTTGAATAACAACTTATTATGTATTATGTTTTCAATAAGGTTTTAAAATTAGTGCATGTAAACATGCGGATATTTTTTCTCAAAAATTTTCCCCATTTCTAAAAGGTTTGGAACGAGAGGAAGGGCAAAGCAATTGTAGAGGTCTTTTAATTCTGTATTCATTTGAAGCAGAAAAGAATGTTTTATAAAAAAAATTGAGATCCGTAGTCAATTTGAACCACCGAACTTTAGCACATTCATATAAAAAGCTCATTGAGAATGTGAAATGTGTCACTTGGGCCAAGTTTGACTCGGCTTTTATAACAAGAGTTATTCAAGACGGTGGCATGTTTGGCAATGTTGAGGCAAGGAGCTTTTGCTGGTTACATAATACGGGTATACGTGTGGGTTCTTGAGAAACCTTTAAAAATTTGGATGGAAGAGGACGTAATGGATTATACAATTACAATATGCTTGGAATCACTTTGAGAAGGATCGCTGATACCTCGTCCAACAACTATAATTAGAAGTTGAATATTTACACATGTTCGGACAGTTGGGCTTTGCAATTCCGGTGAAGCAAATGGTTTTGAACCTGTATATATATATTTGATGCCTAAGTGCTTGTATAATCCATGAGCACATTTACATGAGTTAGATAGCTCATCCACATTCGTCACTTTGCTCAGTTCTCCTCTGCTCTGTGAGTAGAACTTCTTTTAATGGTGAGGATTGAAAGAGATTTGGATAAAGTAATGAATCTTCTTGTTCGTGTTGAAGAGATTGAGAGAGATGTGAATTAGTTTTAAGACTTCTACGTGTCCACTTTAAATTCATCTTCAAATGTACATTTGCATAAGGGAAGAGTACGAGGACCGCTTTTAAAATTGATGGAAAAGAGTCATTTACATTATTTTACATTTCCTCCTTTTACGTGAGATTGTCGAGTGGATGAGAGGAGAAGAAAAAAGGAAATTTAAGTAGAATTAAAATTTGGGGAAAAGTCGTCGTTGAGCTTTCGGGCGAACGGAAAGAGATGAAGGGGATAAATTTGATAGATGAAAGGTGAGGAGATTGGAATGGTCTCCGTTTCAACACAGCCATATGCACCAGGGAACATACCGGCAAGAGAAGAATTATGGGCCGGTATTAGTGAACTTTATATAACTAAATATCACATAATGCATTGTATCGAGTTGCCTATACTGGTGTTATTTGGCATTCCTGGAATTTACCTGTAGCATTCTCAAATTCTTCTCTCTCTCAGGCATATGGGAGTTTAGAAAGAATAATGATATAAATCCAGTGAATCCCTCTAGCTAATTTCTCGTTCGACTCTCAAGAGGGATTCCGCATATAATGGATTGTATTCGAAGAGCCCTTGAGGAACGAAAGGGAACGAAGTGATGAATTGGCCCGCTCAGGTCTACGAGAGGGGCTTATGTCATTTTAATGACAAGAGACCTCCATGTGTCTCCCTGACACTCTTGACTCCTATTGTCCTTACTCTTCCGTGTAGAATGCCTTTTTCTCCCTCTCCTCTTGTATACACTTCAGCGACGACGATGTGTTGTTGGACCTTTTACAATATCATTTTATCATCTCTCTCCCCTCAATCATTCTTTTACGTTGCCTTACATAGGCATCCACCTTCCCGTGTATATTAAATCCCCTGTTTGTCCTTATACTAGCTAGGTCTGTACATAAATATCATGGGATCAAGAGTGAGATATGTATGTATTATATGCTTCAAATGTATACGACTGTGTTTCTACACTTGAAGAATTTTATAATCTACCATGAATGCATGTTTGGTGTACAGTACATGTGTATGGTTTTCCTGTTCATCGGAACACTTTTCCTTTTCCTGTTCGAGAAGAGTCAAAAAATACAAGAACTGTGAGGGTCTTTACATATGTCGCCTTCTGTTTTTCATGTCTCGCCCAAGTTGTTCATCCGTAGTATTGCATGGGAGTGAATTCTCGATTGTCATCCTAAATCATTACATTTTCTCAAGATTCCTCTTTCCGAAGGGAAATTGTATTTCACTCTGTTCAGCTCTCATTTCTGCCTTCAAGCTCCTGCTCAAAGTTTCTTCGAAATGAAATCAAAACACAAGTCGACATGTTGTGTTTTCTTTCCCAGTCCGATTTTATCCAGTTCCTTTTCAAGTAGGCAGGAGACAGGCTTATTGTCAGAAGGTCGGAAAAGCTGAGTCAATCATGTTTTTTCTATTTTGAAAGGGGAAGCAATGGAGTTCAATCAATGATAACTATTATTTATTATTTTCGAATTTAGACCCTTTTAGTTAATTGAGAAAAAGAAATTGAATTTTTTCTTGGTGCTCTGGCCCTGAGTTGAGGATTAAATAAAGAATTGGTTGACGTTGGGAGTGAATATTGATTTATTTGAGGAGGTTCATTTAATTATTCAATTATTGCCCCTTTTTTCTATTGATGGAAAAGGGGGTAATGTAATGAGAGAGAAGTTTTTCTATTTTGATTGATAAGCTCTTTGACGGAGCTGAGGGAAATGTCGTTCCTGGATGTTGATTGTATATAGCATACTTGTTATTTTGTTGTTTTTTTCCTTTTGATGCAATACCTCCAGGGAGTCTGAAAGTCTGAACACGACGAGTCATAGAATGTTTTAGTAAATAGTATACGGAGGAGTGTACAATAAAAAGGACTTTTAAAGTCCTTGAGCAATAGTTGTAGTTGCTTTGAGCATTTAAACAATATTGGCCTTCTTGAAGTTAAATAGCTGAAGAGCTCCGTAAATGAGGGGGGAGAGAGAGAAATGCTTTAAATGTGTAGGTATGTAAATATATAAGAGTGTGTGTGTGAGGAGTGGAGCCGGATTAAATGCGAGGAGCTTTAATGAGAAATGAGGGAGGAAAAATACGAGAGTTGTGTATGTTTAAAGTATTTATTATGCTGCGCAATTCTCATTATTACTCCTATTGGCTCATTCCTCATATCAACAATGTTGAGTATCATCATCATCATCGCCCTATTCATAGAGGGTTGTGTGAGAGCACCACATAAAATTTGATAGCGGAAACGAAAAGAATTTAAGGATAAGGTCGCCCGGCGGCTCAGCTTCGATAATCACTCATCTATACACTTATTATATGAGAGTATTATTTTTAAATCAAGTACGTAGGTAGTAGGCATGATATATTAAGACAATTGAGAAGCCTTTACTGCAACAACCAGGTTAGAGAACAATAATTAACCATCCTGTCAATGCCAGATGAGGACTATTTAAATTTTTAACTGCGAGTCGAACATCCTCGTCATATATGGTGTTTCTTCAATGGGGCTATAACTTAATTGGTAACGATTTACCCTTCAAATTATTTTCATCATCGCCATGCTATCTTTTGATTTAACTTTTATGTATATTCTTCATGAATCATGATGGAAAAATGAGAAGATAATATAGAGGGAATATTGAGGAAGAGATGCGGGATGCAATTAAGCTATTTGTGCAATTAAACAAAGATTTATAGAGACTTTGACTATAACTAATATTGCATTTCAAAATATATCAAGCTAGTTATCGTATTAGATAATTACAGAGGATTTTGCTTAAAAGGGAACGAGGGTTTTGAAGTTATTGAGGATATAAGTACATTGCTTTAGGCAATATAAATATGATAAAACGATTACCAAACAGTGTCGTTGATTAATTGAATAATCAGTATGATTAATCTGACTAAATAAGTGCAGGGCTGTTAAGGCGAGAGGACATAATTAAAAAAAAGCATAGGCTAGAACTAACTATGGTATATTACATATATGAATATCATAAGGTAATGTTTGTAGCGTTAAATCTTCCCCCGTACTTTCGTTTCAACATGGAGATACGTGTTTATTGAACCGTGAACCGCAATTTATCAATATTGTATGACATACAATATTCATTCATCCATATTCTGTAAGCTTCCTTGTGTTCATTATTAGCAGAGTGAAGAGTGACAGTCGAATGTTTTTCCTTTAATTACTGAGTTCTTTGTTCGTATTTATATTTGTAAATCGAGGAGGATTGCGCAATGGGCTCTTTATATGCCTTTGAACTCTTTAGTAATGTCGTTTCTCTGAGGGACAAATATGGGTTCAGTGGAGATGTTGAAAGCTTATTATCTGTTCATTTACGAGGTTTTAGGGAACGGGTAGTTTATTTTTCATGTCACTTCTTTTTTTATTGCGGGCCAAGAGACGATGGCATTTGGTTCTCGTCCTCCCAACCATCGAAATGGAAGACGAGGTAAGAGGAGGACAAAGGGAAGGAAAACACATTCGGCCGTTTGCCGAGTAAATGACTTCCCTTCAAAATAATATCATTTAACATAAACTTGTTTTGACAAAATGAAAAAATGGGCTAGAGTGTGTTGGATTCCACCCTATCAATACAATATTCACTTTGTTATTGGTTGATCTCAATGTATTTGCCTCATGTGGGGAGCAGAGAATGTAAATGCGGTTGATGTAAATGGGCCCATCACACAACTCTTACCTACATCACTGGGAAAGATATACTTCTAAACTACATAATGTACATACCTATATTACCATACAGATACTTACTTTCATACCTTTCAGCTTAAGCTTCAAAGAATGTACGAGTTGGCCATAGAGATAGACATTAGCCCATATGGGTTTGAAAATGCTCTTAATGCGTTTGTTTTCATGTTTTGCAATGTCTGTTGCGGGGATGTGAGAATAATAGGGAGTGAATAGGAAAAGATGGTCATAATGTTGTGGAATCAAATGTGTGGCAGAGAGTAAATGGGTTCTAATAATAGTGGCAGTGGAAAGTGGAATCTTGAACTGGAGTGGTGAGGTCGCTTTTATTTGCTCAACGGTTTGGAATATTGAGAGTCTCTGGAAAGTCTCCGCTGGCTATCATCATCATTAGAGGAGATGGGTTCTGGATGGAGAGCTATCGTATTTAAAGTTGATGATGGAAGGAGGTTGCGGGAGGATCGGGGCGGTCGCAGAGGGCGGCAGACGTTCGAGTGTCGTTCACCTCCATCCACTTGTGTGTTCTCTGCTGAGGAGAAAGGTCAACTCTGAGGTTAAGCTCTGCTCTCTTCCAACCACCGCATTGGCTTTATCTTCGGCTCTCTTTTGCGGTTATTCCTATTATTATCTTTGTGCCCTTGGTGAGGGGATGAAGTGAAACTCGGATGAACCTCCTATTATTATTGCTTGTAAACACCTCACATGTGTGTGGATGTGTGTGAGAGTGTGTACGTATGACACGGCAAGTCTAATAATGGGAACCGCTAAATAATAATAATGTATCAAATCAACTCTATTTCTCCTCTACCTTATCACGATCCATTGAAGCTCAGGTGATGGGAAATTGAGACAACTGGACGTCAAAGCTTTTATCTTATCACCCTCCCAAACATATGATGTGTATGAATATCATCCTTGTATTACTATGAGAAGAGAAGAACACAATACGCCCTCCCACTCCATCATGGAAAGGGAACATGATCTAATGAGCTCATTCCAGAGATGAGGGGCAATTAATTTCACACTTTTGAATTTTAATAGGAAATTCTTCAAAGATTCAATAATGAGGAAGTGAATGGTTTTTTACTCGATTCCTTAGAATCCAATGATTTGCCTCTTCTTATTTGAGAAGATGGATAGGATTTGTCCATTGTGTGGAGAGTTTATAAGCTCGATGAATTGGATCTATAGTGATACCTCCTCCAGCACTCTTTTTTATCTCATTCTTTTCAACTACTCAAAGATTCGTTTATATTCTCAGTTTTAATACACAATTTTTTATAATCCAGCTCATGGAATGAGATAAGCTTCTAAATGTCTTTCCTCAAATGGATATTACGAATATCGTAAAGTAATAGTAGCTCGAATACATGTGATTTAATTTTTAATAAATAAATGAAACTGTTATTCTTTAATATATCAGTTTTTGTACATAAGCCCAAGTAATTTTAGATGAATGGAGATATGCATTGAAGAATGTATATTATGTATGTAATATGTATCATAAAATTTTTATAGTTATAGAGGGGAAGATAAAGCCCTTCCTTTATTCTGTTCTTATGAGTTTGATGGAGTTTCATGAATGCGGAATGGATAACCTATCCTCATAGCACGATGGAAATTAAGGACACATAGAATTGGAGTGTTGGGAGTTTGAATCCATCTCATTCCATTTTGGACAAGATGAATACATTTACATTTACAAGACTGATTCCTTCCGCGATATGGAGAGGAAGGAAATGCGCTGCAGACTCTATTCGACTTTATCTCAACGACTGGAATTGAACTCTCAAATATTCAGACTATTTTGAAGTAAGAGGACAGGGCGAGAAAGGGGTTCAATCTTCCTTCTTTTTTGACGTTAGTTATAATTAGGAAGAAAATTGGATGAGTTCGGAAAAGAGTTAATAAGAGTGTCGACTATGCAATTATATGCTGAAAAGTATGCATTCTTATAATGATATTCTAAATAGAAAAGTATAGGTTCACGATAGCAGCTTATTGTCTTATGCATGTTATCACACAATGCACCATCTTGGCGAGTTGTTGAGTGTTGAAAGAGAGGTATTATGCTTATGAAGGAAACGGATGTTGGGGAGGAATATGTTGAGAACAGCTGATGTTGGGATTCCGGGTATGTTCGGGAGGGGACTCTCTTGAATCTTGTGGAAGGGTGGGGATGTCTCGGAAGTAGAGCTTGGG
Source organism: Neelides folsomi (assembly GCA_034687125.1). Classification (NCBI taxonomy): domain Eukaryota; kingdom Metazoa; phylum Arthropoda; class Collembola; order Neelipleona; family Neelidae; genus Neelides; species Neelides folsomi. Next base: position 51,612 of record JAQGBZ010000243.1, on the reverse strand, counting down.
AAGAATGTTGGCGCAGTTCGAAGGGTAGCACACTTCAGTCGATTTCCAAGGCTCTTGGTTAAATTTAACAGAGGAGAAATGAAGAGTCGAATTGTAGGAGTTTTGTGTAACGATGAGCCTCTCGTTGTTGCATCTCGGAGCAGTATGCAGGCATGTCGTGGAGTTATATATGAGTTTAAATCTGTTTCTTCTTTGTTGCTCCTTCCGAACAAACACAGATGAGGAGGATGATGTTATTTGCCCATTCCTCGTGAAGCTGTGACCTGGAGTGGCTTGCATGGATGATGGGATGGAAATAAGACCGAAGTGTTTTTTCATCCTCTATACATCGGTTCATTGGACTAATTAAAGTACATTCTCGCGGCTCTGGTCGAGGATATTTATAAGCCGTATTTATAAGCAGAGGCCTTAGGAGCAAAACAGAGTTTTTTCTTTTCGTTTTTTCTCCTCTTTGAGCCTGGGAAGTCAATAAGGGATTGAATATTGAAGTGTTGGATTCACTTCTACTAATCCTCTACTTTCGACATATTTTATGGGATGGGTTCAGAGGCTGGCTCTCAATCTCTTAAAAGAGTTTCCTTTCTTTTGAGAAACTTTATGTGTTTGGCAGTGCTGGTGGATTTGAACGTATTTGGCAGTCACAAATGGGTGAGATACAAAAAACCAAGTTTTGATATCAAATCTCTGTTCTCCTTTGGCAATGTATTACGTACATGGTTAAAGTGTTGATTTGGATGGGAGAATCCCCCTTTTAAAACTTTGCCACCAAATTTTGATCATCACTTCTTCGAGCATTAAACCTTCAGCGAAGAAGTGTGAAAAGGGGAAAACTTCGTTTCTATCATTATTTATTCATTCGAGATGGGATTTGAAGACGAGTTGGAAATGTTTTATACAGAAGTGACTGGAAAATGCACTTACGATTATACTTGTACTTTATAAAAATATTCGATACTTGGCATATGTGCGCTGATTGTCAATTTCCATACAAAACTTTGTATTATTCATATTTTAATGTGATATATTAATATTGTCACTCGTAATATGTTAATACATAATTTTATTTACATTGATTGAAGCGGTTTGAAAAAGCATTTCCCCTTTAATTACTAAATGATATTAAAATTAATGCAAATAAATTGAATTGGATTTTTTTATATTTTAGCAGGGATGATCTCGTCTTCGTGGAGTTCCTCGAGCTCTTCCGGAGCCTCATCGTGGTTAAGCACGAATCCAGGGGTTGCAGGAAGCGTTGGAACCACGCCGGTGGTTGTGGCCGGGACCGGAACTGTCGGTGAAAGTAGTAGTTTTGTTGGCTTTAACAACTGCAGCCCGACTCCATCTTCTTCGGACGATGGGATCGAGAGTGACGTTGGTGACTGGGATGAGCCAAGGAGGAAGAAGACAAAGCTGATCTTCAAATGTACTTGGCCAACTTGTGCGATGATGAAGGAAAGCTGCTTCGAGATCGAGGCTCATGTCCGATACGCTCATTTGGGGTAAGCCCATCACTACATAAGCATTAATTTGCATTTTAAGTAAACTTGTTCAGATTTCAAATCCTTCAGTTTTAAACTTTTTTCTTACAAGGGATGAAAACCATATTTTTTTACCAAACTGAAAGGAATGAAAATCATAATTTTTTTCCTCTTGGAGTAAATGAGAAAATGTTGTTTATTATGAGCAGGCCGAAGCAGGATGGTTCTGGAGATCACGAAGAAGAGTTTTACTACACGGAAGTCGAAGTGCCTGATCTCTCAAGTTCTTCATCTTCATTCGGTGGATCAGTGTCAAGTGGGATTGGGATGGCGTTCTCTCCCACACTCTCACACATGGACATGGTCCGACCACCATCTGAAGGTAGAACATAAAATTTCAGCTTATTTTACAATCTTTATATTATGTTGAATGAAGAGGAAAAACGTGGCTGGAACTGACTCCCCATATCCTTGTTATACAACCGTTCATAATTCTGCCTCACTGTTGTCACTTAACTCTCCTTTACTCATCTCCAACTTTGTATTACCATTTTAAATACATGTCTTTCTTCACTTGGGCTGTTTCAGTTGTAAGAAAAGGAAAAGTTTGACCCTTCTGGACGAAGGTAAAGGTCATTTCAATGGAATGGTTCTAGGCATTTGGGTTTAAACCATTGGAATCCTCACGATGTGTAGGAGGGAATTGAAACGAATGAAACACGGGTGATTGTGAAGGAACTTGTAAAGTGTAAATTATATTAGTTTTTTCTAACTCTCTGTGTCGCCTGAACACAAGCAAGGCTTTACGGAGAAGGACAATCGAGTTTTAATGGAAGGAAGGACGAAGTTGTCGTAAAAATGGGTGAGAGAAAATTGAAAGGAAATTGAATTTGAGGGAGGACGGGCAATTGGGAAATTAAAAGTTGGGGGAAGTTTTTTTGTACAATTCACCAACGTTCGTTTAAATCGTTTCATGGGTGGATGTGAGGATAAAGCCGTTCATTTATTAATGGCTTTCACGACCAACTTTTCTTTGTGTTTTAGTATTCTAAACCACACATACTCTGATTGTGAGATGGATGCAGGATTTCTCCTTTTTTTATTTTAACATTAGTACATTGTCCCAAATGTAGTTTTTTGTAATGTAGAGTACACACGGGAGCTTAAAATTTGTTTAAACTGTATGTACTTACAAATCTAATAATATATTTATGATATTTTGTTATTTATCGTATTGTGCAATGCATTGATTATATTGAGCAATATTTACTTGGGATTTGGCTTAAAAGATCGATGAGGAAGTTTTTAGTTCTATTCAATTATTAAAATAGACAAAAAGGGTGGATTACGGGTTGATAAATTTTTAAGAGAACAACTTTTCCCCTTTTTTCAAACGAGTGAGTGAGGATTAAATTATAATTTCCTTTTCGTGCAATTGTACTTATTTATTGAGGATCCTTTTATAAGATAAAGGCTTGGGGATTGAGGAGCCTCGAAATTGAAAGAAATGACAATAGGGAATCCACAATTCGAGGAGACTACGGAATGGGTCAATAAAGAGTTGTGAATGGTTGCAATTAAAATAATCATATGTCTTTAGAGGAAAATTGTAGTTTTAGGGAAAAGATGTAGAAACTTGATAAAATAGGGAGAGAGATGAACTTGAACTTTGCTTGTGTGGTCGGTCGAGAGTTAATGAGGAACAGAGGAGAATCAGGGGGATTAAACTGCTATGTAGTTTAGGAATTAAATGTCGTCATTTGTGCATTTTTATTCGTGGAGGAATAGATGGGATCATGAGAGGAAAGTCATTCGTTTCTTGAACTTTCAGAATGAGTTTACATTTCTTCAATTAAATAATACAGTCCTATAAAATGTGAGAATAATTGTGCAAGAAACAGCTGGGATTTTTCTTAAAGGCAGCTTATAAATACAGAGAAATGCACAGTTAACTTTTAGATGTTTATTTACATTTAATTATCTTTTTTTGACCATCCTTATAAATATATATTTACAAATACATAATATACAGTATAGGATTCTTTATCAATTTATATTACAGTCCATTTAAACATGGAAATTATAATTGAAAGAGATTTTAATATTGGGATATACAGATTTTAATATGTAAGTAAATATCTGAATCTCAACGTCGCATTTTCCCTTGTTGACACGTTGTGAAGATATCTTTGATTGAAGATGAAGAAAATGAATTAACCCTACAGCCATCTTTCTCCCGGTTCAGCAGAGTGTGTATAATATATTGTGTAAAGTTTACTTTCCACTCTTCCCAAGTTTGGATGGGTTGAGAAGATTCGATGGGAAGCTTAGAATCATTCTTGTGATGTAATAACAGCCACTTTTATTTCTTTTGTCCATAGAGTTTATACGTATTATATATTATAATGAATAGTTTGAGAGTCGTAGGGGATTAAAAGGGTCGTTGGAGATTTGGAATTGATTTAGAGATTTCTAAAAGCTTGGTCGACTTTCAAATTAACTCAAGTGAGGGAGAGAGAAAGACGACTATGGATTTCAGCTTCTTACTACGTCTCAAACTTCTCAAAATGAGAAATACACTCCAAGTTATGAGTGTTTTCAAATCGAGTTTCCGAGTTTGAAAATTTTATTACAATGTTTCCCTTCATCTCCCAAATCCGTCGTCAGATTGAATCAGCATGGGAATAAGTTGATTTGGAGTCGAGAAGAATTTAAGAGATCTTCTTGTTTTATCTACTTTATAAAACTCCTAATTTCATTTATCTCTCAACTTGAAGAGAACTTCCACGTGTGGTTGTTTCTCTGTGATTGGGAAAACGTTCTTTTTACTTCTTGAGCTTATGCGATGCAAAGGGCAAGAAAAGCTGGAAAATGAAGTACGGAGAAGCATAAAAGATGAGGAATAAAAATGTAAAGGGTTAAAGATGAAATGAAGGTTTGGGTCTGGTGGCCGTGTTGTGAGTATGCGATTCATTATGTTATTACATCAAAGTGGATGATATATTCTAGGTGGGTATGTAGTTAGTATATAGTTTTGGAATAAGAAGTTTCCCCCTGGTTGTTCCTCCCGTCAGCCATCCACGAGATTTCGTAGTTGATGAGAATAAATAAAATTTTACGAGTTTTGTGTGAGTGGTGAGGCTGAAGAAAGATTTCTTCCTCTTTCCAGACCCAGAGTACAAATTAAATCAAATGCAGCATCAGCGTAAGTCTCCAAATGGAAATACTCATCTTAATCCGAAGAAGAGGCTTTCGCCCAAATCGAGCCCTGTCCGTCGACCACGTGGCGATACGAAAAAGTGTCGTAAAGTAAGTTTTTATTATCCCACATATTTTAATGGCTTTCTCTCTCTTCGCTCTTATTTATGTGGAGTCTGGTGAGTGAGGAAGAGAATAAGGAATTTTTATATGAAGAAATGGAAGATTTACTCGATTTATCCGATGATAACGATTCCTCGTAAAATGGAGATGATGATCCTTAAATATTTAGTCGATATTGGAGGTGACTAATAAGGAAATTGTGATTTTCAGGTGTATGGAATGGAGCGACGTGATTTGTGGTGCACCCAGTGCAAGTGGAAGAAAGCCTGCACTCGATTTGGAGAATGAATCCCTCTTGCAAAGTTTCCTCAAGAGCCAAGGAACAAGGAATCCTCGTTAAAAATATAATCTTCTCTCTCCTCCAGAAGATCTAACATGGTTTTGACTGTCGTATGTTGAGATGGAGGGGAAAGTTTTTTCCCGCAACTCATCAGCTCTTAAGTTACATATAGTGTTAAGACAAACTTTGTAAACCTCGGTGTGTGAAAGACAAAAAGTCGGTGGGAGAAATTTAGAAGTTGGAATATTGTCTCTCCCGCCTCCCGCCCCTTTGCCACATGCATACAGTAAATGTTAGACATTGTTCGAGAAAAATAGTTTCTGGAGCTCCTCGAGTTGTGTGGGTTCTCTCTCATTATTCATTTCTACGTGTCTTACCTTTACAAGATTACTTGGAACTCTGACCTGACGTTTAATTAATTTTCTCCCGGTTTGAGTTTTCTCCTATTTGGGATCCGAAGTTGGGAGTTGTTCGCGACTCCTCTGACACTCACGGAGCTTTCTTAATCATTCCCCCACAGATGAAGCTATGGCCCTCCAGTCCATGTACATGGAATATTTACTCCTAAAATTTCACCATATCTTTTCTTTTCAAAATTGAAATCCGATACTGAAATCTTCCTTCTTTGAAAACTTTGGTCTGATGAGGAGTTTGGATAATGATTTTGATAACGTTCCTCAAAGTCTGTTGTACTAAATGTATCTTTATCCCTAGCTCCTTACAGACAAAGGAAATTATACAAATGTCTTCTCCGTCTTTTCCATTATGATCTAAATGTTTAATACTATTAGAGTTATCTACTTTTATTATACTAAGAATCATTTGAAAAGTTTATATAAGCCGTTGAAAATGTTGTCGTAATACTGTTTATTTGAAAATCTTCCCCACCTGAGACCTAACTATTTCTCTTTCGTATTGCTCTCAACTCTTCTTTTCTTTCTCTTGAAAATTGATCGATGATGAGAAAAAGAAATGATAGTGAAGAGAGGCAAGATACTCAAGGGAGAAGGAAACCCCTCAGGAATACTTTTCTCATAAAATAGGAATTTAATTATGCCGAAAAGGTTGATTGAGATGAGGAGACAAGCACAAAGTCAGTCAGATGCTAAAACTAATTATAGTAGGTACATTTCATTCCCATTCGCCCATGTTCATATTCAAGATTGAATAAGCACGGATGGGAATTCAAACATATTGTGTTTTGGTAGCAATACAAATCACTCATAATACAAAGAAACACTATATAAAGTACTATTTGAGTCATTTTCGAGAGGAAAAGCTATATAATACATAATATACCCACATTATTATGGAATCAAATGTAATCTTCAATTACAATTTTAAGAAGCCTTCTAATGCAGATACACATATAATTAAGTATAATGTATGTAATATAATGTATACGTCTGTAATATGAGTTATTCATACTTTACAAATTCAATACATGAGTAATAGCTAGGTTAGTATATAATATATTGTTCTGAGGATTCATTCAGCTTAATAATTAATAAGAAATTTTAGATTATTTAAATTTAGCTCCTACGACGCATAACCTTAAGATAAGAATTTTAAGTTAAAGAAGAAGATAATAAGTATACATTAATAACGCTATACTACGTATGTATGTTTGTAAAATGTAAGTGTAGTAGATAGTATTTAAATTCTTCTATATTTAAAAATATAAGACGACCGGGATTCTTTCATGAAACCATAATGACAATTTTGTTAAGTCTGGGAATGAGCAAATTCTGTACTTGTGGAGAATCAGGCAAAGGGGGATCGTATGCAATGAAAAAGTGCACCACTTCCCTTCCTCTTCTCCTTCATCTGGAAAGAGAATGGGAGATGAGAAAGGATTTGATGTGACTTACATGATTTATTTATTCAATCAAGTACGGCCAACTTTTCGACACACCAAAGAATTTACAAAATGTGAAGGTTATAAGAAGAGGAAAAGCAATAGAAATTTTAGTCCATCACGCATTATATTATATTAATACATACTATTAAACTAAACCCATTCCTTCAACTTTTAAATTAATAATATAACATAATTAAAACATCGCTGTCTTTTAAAATCTCGTTAAATACTAAAATAGGAAATTCCTTAAAATACTAATGACAAATTAGCCAGTTTAGTTGAGATAATATTAAGTATATTATATCTGCCGGTAGGGTTAATTTGTCAAACTGCTGAGAGTTTCGTTGTCACATAGTCAAGTCTTTCGCTGTTGTAGAAAACAATTTGATAGATCGTAATTAGCAAATTGTAGATTTGAATGTATAAAGAGAAATAGCTTATAAGACTACTAACAACTGTAAAGATTAAACATAGAAGCATATAAGCCTTTACTTCCCAATTTTAAAATTTTAGATATTAAATGAGCTTTTAACTGGAATCCATCTATCTATGTAATTTATAGCTCTCAATGAGATTCAAAGTTTAAATGATATACTCGTTTTGTTTTAAGCTAATTAGGTTTAATCTACTATCGTTTTTAAACGGCTCACACACGTCGCTTTCCCAATATTTTGTATATAAAAGAATAAGAGAGACGAAGAAGCAAAGTTTTAATCTTTTTCCGAAGAAGTCGGTTATGAAATAATTATAATAATTATTGGCAGCAATATTAACACAATATATACACACAGACAAATTTATATTTTTACTAGTGCACATAAATACTACAGTCCTCTTTCGAATTGAAGTTTTAACTAAATGTAAGGAATAGAATTATTCTCACTTAAATAATTTAAATAAAATCATCCGTGTCGTATATTAAATATACATTAAATGCTATACATAGAGTGTATCTAAAATATGAGATAAACTAGTTATTAAGCTTGTGTAAATGGACAAGTGTTAAATATTACAATTGCGTATAAGTAATTAGAAACAAGCCGAGATTCGGAGTAAGCTGAGAGAATATAAATAAATAGGATAGTTAATCTGCTATTATAAAGGCTTGGCGCAGTCCATTGCTTTCAATGCGGAAAGAAAATGAGAATTTGATGAGGATTTTGGATCTGAGGAATCTGAGAATCTGAATTCGGCTAAACTCACACACACACACATTTATAAACCAAGTATATCTCAATGGTTATTTAAATATCTTGAACGAGAAATTGAGATATTCGTACTAGAAGGATCGGAAATGAATAATGATGATGAGTGTAAGAAATATTAATGATCGATAATAATAATTCTGGCCTAGAATGCAGAGCTAATTAAGAGTAGAATGAATAAGTAATTAGCGAACCTAAATACATACTTCGTTCTATACTTATTATATAATCTAACAAGAATTTACAAAGTTAAGGAATATTTTGTAGATTAGGAACCTTTAATTATAGATTTACCTTCCTATTTGAAAGGATAACACTTAAGTATTAAATAAGGAAGTAACCTTATTACTTTTACCTACCTTTTTACCTGTGCTAGTGAGAAGGGCATATAATTTTAATAATATCTTATTGTTTAATCAAGAGACGAATACACACGTACACAAAAATACATGGTGTGTTATGAGCCTCATTTGAGTTACTGGCGCTCTTCATTTCGGCGCACAGGAGTGAAACTCTTTTTAATTAAATAATTAATAAATACAAAGTTAAGGATTTCTTTAGTTGTATGTATTTTAGTGAAGTATTTTATGATTTCAAACACAACCAAAAGTAGTTAAGGTTTATCTCATAAGTTATTTAAGGCAATACTTATATAATGAGTTGTCGAATTATAATTAAAAGTTCTTCTCTGACTAGGAATAAGTACCTACGTTATGTAATTGTAGCTTATAAGTTATATACTAACTACACACACAAGTCTCGAATATATACTTATCTACATAGGTACCTTAAAATCTTCGACGAGGGAATTGTGTCAGAAAGTTCGATCTGGTTTGAAAATAAGTTTGGTAATTTTTGAGGAATTTGCGAATCCGCGACCTTTCGAGAGTTGAAAGTTGAACGGTCAATTCTAGATTCAATTAATCAATTTTGGAAATTGGAAGACGGAGGCATTTTTCGAAATAGTACACGTGCAGGATTCATGAAGAACAGAACAGGGGTGATGAAAAATAATGTATGATGTAAACCACAATTATTCAAAGTACAAAATTAATGATGCCAGGAAATTGGGAGTAGAAGGGAAATCTGCTTTTGACTCTTTTCATTTGTCAAAAAATGATTTAAGAACGAGGGACAAGGGAATATTTAAAAGAGTAATTAAACCACAAACAAAGGAAAATGTTTCGTATCGAGATGTACTATATACTTCAAAGTATATCTCTGCTAAATTGGGGCTTTGATGGATTCGGAGAATTAATTATTATTTTGACTCGAAACTCTCGTCTTGTCGTATCGTATTGTGATTTTACTCGTGAAATGTGAAAAACTAGGAAATTTCATTTCTAATATAAAAAGCCATTTTAATTTACACGTGTGTGGTTGAGATTGCGAGCTGAAGAAACATTTTATTAATTTTTAGATTCTTTCCCCCGCTGTTCTTAAATAATTTTAATCAAAAGTATTTTATTCGAAATTTCAATAAGTTGTAAGTCTTTTAAAATGCCCAATGAGTTTCATTTATATAAGAATGAACTGTTCATTTTATTATTTTCAAAATAATAACGTTCATTTTTTTATTTTTTAAAATATACGTGTGATTGAACATGTAAAAATACAATATTAGATTTTTTCATGATTGGACAAATGAGGCGCAAATGAACAAAATTTTATTCTCGACTGAAACTCTTAAATTCTCTTTCTGTTTCAAAAGTCTTTTTACTTGACAAGTATTCAACTTTAAGAAATTTCATACATAATTTTAACTAGAAAATCCTTCAAAACTCTTCATTTGTAGTTTTGTGAGAAATTGAGTTATGATTAAGCTAGTATTTCAATTGGGTTAAATAATTTCCTACTTAAATGAATGTGAATTTTAAAAAATTTCCATGTTGAAAGCAAATCCAAATAATTAAATTTGTACTGAAGAGATGGGTCGGTAAAATTTATTATTATTATATCATACTGATACAATTTGTGAAGAGAGTAATTATTAATTGAAGGAGTCTTCATATACTGCAAGAGACGTTGAGAAATACAAAATGTCATTAATAGTGAGAATAGTTAGAATTATATTACAATAAAAATGAAAAAGCCTTTCTCGAGACAAAGATTCATTTTAAGAGTTTATTTAAGTATTTCTTAATATCTTAATCATATTTTGATATTTTTTTATGTTCGAATAATTAATTCACGGCTTAATGTATATAGGACATTACAAACCCGGATTATATATTACGTTATTTTAAACTTCAGAGATAAACATACTTTAAAGCTAATCCTTCTACGATACATATTATATACCTATAAACACTTATTTAAAAGAAATCACTCATTTAAATTGATAACAAGATTGAGTGAATTCTTCAAAGCATTATTATTAGATTGCAAAAAAATTATTAGGTATATATTATAAGGCTTCAATGCCAATTTCTGTCTCATATTCATAATGTCCAAGCGCGTTTGATTTAAACGAAGATCTTCGTTATCCAAACACATGAGAATTGCGCATACATACATAAAATAAGTAGATACATAAATTTATCAGAGATACGATATAAAACAGATAATACAAATAATTATATTACACTAATTAATGCTTGATTATCCAAACTTATTTACGTTTATGTAACTAGCAATTACATTAAAATGTGTGTGTATGTATACTTGTATCATGCATACACTTAATTAGGGTTAGATTTTGAATCCATTATTCTCTTACATTATAATATCAAGTATATATCTATATATTATATATATTTAAGGAAGTGATTTGTGTGAGGGAATCGCTATTCGCCCGAATGAAAGATTTTAAAGAGCAAAACAGAAAAGTGCAAAAGTAATTAAAAAGTAATTAATTATTAATTAAAGTACGAGAATTATTAATTATGGGGATTAACAATTAGACCGTTTATAGCTAAAATTAAGGTTACTTATTTTAAACATATAACTTTCTTGTAATAGGTAATTTTGATGACTTGCACTTAATATTTATCAATATTTTATTAGCATATTAGGAATATCGTAAATATTAAACATGCATTATGTTGCAATTGCATAAATATGTGTGTTAAAGTATATTGAATCGATAGCATAAATTATATGTTTATATTCTATATTTTAAATATTTCACCGAGTGTCGTTTCTTTACATAATTAAATCGAGAAACAAATATTATATTGACCTCTAACTAATTGATATACATTTTAGCTTTATTTACTATATGATAAATTTAAATTCAGACTACAATGATGAAAGTTACAAAAATTAAAGATGTGATGTGATAATTTTCAGATGATGTTATGCATTAAACTCGTATATGATAAAATAACTTCGAAGTAAAATGTTTTAGAACAAGAACATTACGCGTTCCAAAGTTAATAATTAAATTAAACATTAAGATACCAGCCTACTCCATAATATTATTATGTATTGCCGTGTTAAACATTTTATTACCTTAGATGAAATCATTATAAATATTGTGTATAAAATAGATCAACCCACGATTTTTATCAATTTTACTAAATCCGTGTATAAATAATTCTCGTACATTATTTAATTAACGATTGTGACATAAATATGATACATAATTAATTAAAATTAAAATATTATAAACCTCTCTGTGTATAAAACTCTCGGAGTTTTTTGAATTTTTAAGTAGGCGTATGTGAAAACGAAATAAAAAAATCAAAGAGTGTCTTTCTGTAAGCATACAATTGAATATAATTTAAGGTTAATCCTTACACGTATGTTGTATTGGCTAAATTAAATACGTACATCCATGTGCCCGATTGACGTATAGACGAAGTTCAGCGTTTGAACTTGAGTAATATTATAAATAATATATAGCTAATTATTATTATAATATTAATCAACGTGTACGTAATCAACATTCTTCACTCCATTGATTGTTGTCCGAGTATGTACTATATTAAGTCTATAAAATAGGAATTAGTAAATATGTGTGTGAAAGGGAATAATACGAATAGGGAAATAAAAACAATAACTCTGATATTACCAAAAATAATTAACGCATCTTGGTTATTTGTGCATTTATTCAACGTACTCATTATTTATCATACCTACACATTATATAAATTGTGTTTTCTTTATTCTTTTACTAAATAAACCTATACGAGGAAGCCAAATAAAATCGTTGCATTCGTCATTGATCGTTATTATCATTCGCCATTATTTAATTAAATAAAATATCTTAGTTTTTGAAATAAAATTTTAACACCTTTATGCATTACCACGATAAACACGATACCTTTTCAATTGAAATAAGCACGTATTTTCATTTAACAAGCCAATCCAATGAACCTGATACCTGTGCTTAATATGAAATGCATATAAGAATTAAATGGGGAAATATAAAGCATACGACTGAAAAGAGTCAAAAGGATGAAAGAATTCTCTCTCTATTTGAATTCCCGTATATTTCTAATTCTAAACTCAAACACTCAAACTCATTTGTCATTCATTCTCATTGGAAAAGATAAACGAAAAAATAAGAGAAGCAATATATATTGAAAATATATATTTATTTTAAAAGTCTTTTTGAACTTCTATAAATCTATAATGTATTTTGCTCAATTAAAACCAAATTAATTGAAAGATCAGTAAATTATTTAGTATTATAGTTTAATTTTTAGATAAGCATTAATTTTCTTTATATTGAAATTTTGTTCAAATGTTAAAAGAAATCAGATTCTCCCAGTGGAAGTATTTATATCTTTTTCGACAAAATCATAAAAATGTTAAGTTTGGAAATAGCTATAGAAGATATATGCATACTCAAAATAAGTCTTTAGTTAATTTAAATCCCATCAATGGTAAAAGGATATTCGGATCACTAATTCTTACTTCATTTGGGATTGGAACTGGATATTACTGCTTTTATTTAACTGATAAACAAAAAAGAAAATTGTTCTTGAAAATTGAAGGAGCATTGCGATTTTTAAGGTGAATAACATATAATTTACAAATTACACATTTTAATACTTAATTTACAAAAGGATTAAAAGATATTCTATTAACTGCTATATTATAAACTGCACAGAATTTGCTTTCTTATGTTTTCAATTTTTGTTATACAATTTATAATAATTGTATTTATGTAATTTTTTATTTTAATTGTTTGTTTTATAGATCGGTCCGCATTGGTATAAAAATCGCCTTTGATTATTGGTGGGGCTTGAAGTTCTTGGACGAAGGAGATGCAAATTATTTGCAAGAATTGGGAAAAATTCATCAAAAGTCTGCCCAAAATATTCTTAAAGGATGTCTTCTTAATGGAGGAATTTACATTAAACTAGGCCAAGGACTTGTTTCACTCAATCATGTTCTTCCTCTGGAGTATATTGAAACTCTTAAAGTGCTTCAAGATAAATGCCTACCAAGAAAAAGCAAAGAAACACAAATGCTCTTCAAGGAAGAATTTGGAAAATCACATCAAGAGATTTTTGCTGAATTTGATGAAGTTCCTATTGCGGCAGCAAGCCTTGCTCAGGTTATTTTGATGAAATATTTATTTGTTTTACATTATTTTTCATGATAGTTGGATCCCAGCATCAATCTATCTATTAGCACTTATTGATGTTATCAACTTTAATATTTATTAATTTTATTTTTATCATAAGGTGTTTAGAGCAAAAACACACCAAGGAAGAGAAGTTGCAGTAAAACTTCAATACATTGACTTGAAAGACAGATTTAAAGGGGACATATGGACAATCGAATTTTTAATGGAAGTCATTGCGTACCTACATCCAAAGTTTGCGTTTAAATGGGTTATCGAAGACCTGAAAGAAGCTTTAAAATTAGAATTAGATTTTATAAACGAGGGTCACAATTCTGAACGTTGTGCTAAAGACTTGAGACACTTAAAATATATTCATGTACCTGAAGTTTTGTGGGATTATACGACAAGTGTAAGTATTTCATTATATTCAATAATGATTTATCTTATAATTAGAATTAAACTGAAAATTTAATGTATAAAGTCGTGAATTAAATGATTTTATTTTAGAGAATTCTAACAACCGAATTTATTCACGGCATTAAAGTTAACAATTTAGAAGAACTGAAAAGGGAAGGATATGATTTTATTGATTTAGACGAAAAAATTATATCAGCGTTTGGCGAACAAATTTTTCATACAGGATTCGTTCATGCTGATCCTCATCCAGGAAATGGTATTCAATTATATATGACATATTTTTATTATTAAGTTTGTAGATTACAGAAATGTAGATTATATATTGTATTATTATTAAACTTAAAATGATTTGGTATTTTTGAAAGTTCTTATTAGAAAAACTTCGAAAAACCAACCCGAAATAGTTTTGTTAGATCATGGCCTTTATGAAATTCTACCTGAAAATCTCCGTCAACAATTATGTAAACTTTGGAAAGCCATCGTTTTGGAAGATCACAATGAAATGAGAAAATGTGCTTTGGCTCTTGGTGTGAAGAAAGGTAATTTATTTATATAGTATAACATGTATTATAAGGTTTAAAAAGTTTTTTAATTCAATATTTCAATTCAATAATTTGTTTAATTACAGAATATAGGATGTTTTGCATGCTAATATCACTCAAGTATATCCCAGAAGAAGGATCAAAGAAACGTGAAAATGAATTTTTGGGTCGGATGGGCCCATCTATAGCACAACACGTTTATGCACAAATGACTCCCGATGAAAGAAGACAAATGGAAAAGAGATATCAAGAAGCATGGGACAAATTAAATAGATGCATGACTGAAATTCCGTCCCAGCTTATCCTCGTTTTAAGGTGAAAATTCCCAAGAATGAGAGTGTTAAATGATGATTATAAAAAAATAGTTAGTTGATTATTTTTATAAATAAACAGAAATAAGGAATATTACGAATACAAAATATTTTATATAATAATTTGTTATAAATAAAAGTGTTTATTTTTTATTTAGGAACGTAAATACTGTGAGAGCTTTAACCAAAGAACACGATACTCCCATCGACAGATTCACATTAATGGCAAGAATTGCAACTCAAGGACTTTTTGTGAGGAAAGACTCTGGATTTCTAGACGGGATTTCATTTTACTGGTCAAGATTCATGTTCGACTTTCGCCTATGGTCATACAGTGTCACAAATAAGATTATCTATTCAATATTCAATATTTTAAGGATTTTGGGGATTAAAATCAACTATTCAGCTTAAGAAGTTGTTATAGAAAGATAAGGTCGGTGCTTATTTAAATGAACGAAAAACTTATTCGAAGAATTAATTGTTCAGTAATTGTTGTAATTGAAGTTGTTCAATTAGGTTAGTCTTTGTTTGAACTAGTTAGTATGCTTTAAATCTATTATATTTTTATATTAAACGGTGGCTATCTCTTCAAAATCATGAATGATTCACATGGATATTTCAAACAGCCAAGCCCTCAATATCATCCCAATGTTCTCAATGCAATTGTAAAGACATCTGATGGAAAGGTGCTTTGAATAAATGTTAAACTCCTATAGATTATTTTAGTAAATTATTAAATGTAGTTATTTATGTACCTACTTAACTATCCATAAATATAATATACAATATATAACTTTATATATCAAACTACTATTACCGTAAAAGTTCGATTAGACGCCTGGGCTTGGTATATATGTAACTAGCAATACTGAACTCATGATATGTGAATAAAACGACCAATTAAAATTTTAAAATTGGATTTATTTTAGATAGTTAAAGTCAACAGAGGTTTATTCTGCTCTGGTTCCTCTTATTTAAATGATTCGTTTAAATTGAGCGAATTACGACGCTATGATGAAGCCATTGATCTACCGATTGATCAAGATTCTTTGAAGTTGATTCAAGCATATTTAACATCAAAGGATGAATTTAAGGTCACATGGGGAACCGGTGAGAAACTTCTGGATGCCTCAGGGAAGTTGGAACTTCGCGATCTTAAGCAAAGGGTTTCTCAATTTTTACAAGATTGCATGAATCCTAATAATGCCATTTCAATATTCAAGGTTGCTGAATACTATGAATGTAAGTAATTGAGTAACAATTTACAGGATCAGATTACCTATTGTAATTTATGATTACCCCCAGATTGGTAATTGAAAACTATTAATTGCGAAAATTGGTAAGTATGATTATTTGTAATGTGAATATTAGTCATCGAAAATAAATACATTATATTGTAAATTGCATTAAATATTAAGTTTATTAGTATGAGAATATAATAAACAAATTGATTTTTAAATAGAGGTGTAATAGTAAAATTCAATTATGAAATAAACAATTAGAATGTAATTGATTCAAATAGTAAAATAATAATAAACAGTAATATATTAAATATATAGCAGATCAATAAGTTAAATGGATAGATTATACGAAATGGCACGAATGTATTCCATAATCTCCCTGTTGTCGTAATCTAAAACAATGGCCTTTATGCGTTGCTTTAAACTTTCTATTTTGGGTTTTTTGGATTTCTCTCTCCTGCATTATCTCTATCCATGCTGACTTCAACCAATGCTTGCTTAAGCTTTAAGCTTTTAATAAAACGAAATATCGTAGGGTGTTTGCAATTTATAAAGGCAGTAAATGCAAAGTTTCATCCTTCACAAAAGTTATTTATCTTTGGAAGGTCTAAAATAAAAGGTAAAATTTAAAGTATCCAATCTCTAAATATCTAAAAATCATGGATATAAATGAATATATATATTTACCATTTTTGGAGGCGTCGTAACAATTCCAAAGTTTTATTGGGAAGATTGGACTTTTCCGGTTGGGTTCAAGATCTTGGGTGTGAAAACGGGTATATATACCTGAAAACATGTATGTATAGTTATAATTGATTAAAAATCAAAACATTTGGCTGGACCATCCTGTATATAAAGTAGCGGGTATGTATACCTCTTTACCTGGTTCGAAATTTGTTTCGGGCAACTATACTTCTTTTCAGTTATACGGCGAATTTCGAATTTGTATACCTGTTTTCAGGTATGTATAACTGTTTCCTGATATACATACCCGTTTTCAGGTATTTATACCCGTTTTCACACCCAAGATCTTGACCCCAACCGACTTTTCCTAATCCCTCGTCTATCTAACACCCCAATCCACGTTGTCTCAAAATAGGTTAGATAAGCTGCCAGGTTAGCTTCATTGTTTACAAAATATTCCTGAAGTATTATTAATTCGTAAACCTGTAATAATAATAATTATATCTATATTTAGGTTAAAACTTATCAAACCTCGTTAATTAATTATAACATTAATTATATTAAAATAAAATAAAATATATATATATATATATTAATTAAAATAAAATTAATCAAGTAAAATATCATACATACCTCGACCACTTTATCCGAAGGAATAATTGCCAGGGCATACAAGAATTTAATATGCTTTTCAAAATTCAAATCCGTTTTCAAGCGATCAATTAGACCACATTTTTGGAGATTCCATCGATTACATTGAGCAAAATGGAAAAAGCAACCATGATTCTGTACAGTTGGCCATATTTTATAAAATGAATTAATTTCGGTTTTTTCAATATCGATTGTTACATTTATGGGAATCCAATTGGGAAGAATTTTTTTTATTTGTAGTACGCTTATATATGTGCTTTCTTTCTTGTTAGCCATCAACGTATATATAAGAGAAAAACATTTGTCATTTCTATATCCCATTACAACAAACAATTGATTGAATATTGAAGGAACAACGGAAAAAGTAGCATCTCAAAAAATGTTTTTGCATTTGGAAAGGTATTTAAGATTCTTTTCTGTCGTAAAGATTAAAAAACGATCATTTGATTTGCCAGAATCCAAATATTAAACTTTTGTTCCGTCTTCTTGCACAGTAAATTCTTGTGAAATTTCTAACTCACACAATGATTTAAGTTGTGTTGGGAATTTTTCAAAAGTTTTTCTCATTGAATTGAGTTTAGGCAAACTAGAGAGCAATTCAGGTTTAGGGGCACATTCCGCAAACACACTTGTAGGTTTGAACACGTCTTCTTGGGCTTTTTGCTTTATAAGAGCCTTAACTTTACGACCTTCCTTTTCAATTGCGCTAGGAAGATGGGAATGTTCACAAGATTCAACTATTTCTATCCCAGTTGTTTGGGCTTTCCCATAATAAGATCTTTTTGAACATTTCCAAAAAATCTTTAACTCAGTTTTTTATGGATTGTATAGAAATATCCATTGTGTATTAGTGATGGGTGGCCACGTTCCGTTTTTATGATATTTAATTCTTCCATGATAAGACCGTTCATGTAGAAACACAATGTCAACTGGTGGCAAATCTTAAGAAAAACAAGTAGAGAGAAATTATTTATAAATATAACAATTTTCAAATATAATAATAGAAAAGGTCTTATTATTTATATTTTGAATTGAATAACATTTTATACATTTTTAAAATGTCATTTATGAATAAATGACAAAAATTCACATTACTAATAATCATATTTTCGTAATGACCAGTATTAGGTTACCAATTTTTGCAATTACCAGTTTTCAATTACCAACTTTCTGGACACCGTAATTTATCGCATTTTTTAATTTTTTAAAACAATGTCAACTAACTGAACATGTGGGATTTAGGCAATAACTTGAGTCGAACCGTGAGGAAATATATTTTGGCCAATTTTTTAGAAATAAAAGATCACAATCTTTTGGACTTTAATCAATTTTACTCGTTAATCAGAGAAGATTTTCTCAATGTTCGAACAGAAGAAGTTGTATTTGAGGCCATTTGTAATTGGGTTAATCATGATCCTAATACCAGGATTGAGAAATTCAATGAGCTTATCAAGTGTGTAAGATTTGGTCGATTGACCTACAGTTACTTCAAAGGCGTCGTTTTGAATAACAAACTGTTCATGGAACAACAGGTTAATCTTTGTAACTATTTTAACATAAGCATAGTATTAAATGCATTACCCCCTATAGCGTCATAACGCTTATATAACGCTTATATGCGTATCCTAAGTAGGATTTTAGTACTTTTTTCTAAAGGTATGGAATTTTATTAAATAACAAGTTATATTTAACTCATTTCGCATACCTTTATAATACGTATGGTTTCATACTTAAATCTAACAAATTTATGTTACTTATCCAACTTAAAATATACTTTGAATATCATACACATATACAACTAATAAATGCTTCAAATGGAACAAGCATCATAAGGTATCATATAATGCTATTTGTATTTGTAATTTATAAGTTATTAATTAGTTTAAAATAAGTATTGAGTCAAACTTGCGCGCGCGCACAAAACTCTTCTTTGAGCAAGATTCAAAGAGAAGCGACGCCATTTCCCCCACCCAATTCCAACTCTAAGTAATCCCATTAAATTTTAATAGATTTAGCCATTAAATAATGAGCACATTAATTGAATTTGGCTCTTATTCCGTTGTTGAGTTTGATTTTGATGGAACTGTGACTGTAGTGCCAACAGAGTGGACTAAAACACATTAAATGTGGAAAGATGCAAGTATCCGAAGATTTTTGGACCAAACGCTCAAAAAATTTGTGAAAAACCTGTGAGAATTAAAAACTTTAGTTCCAAAGTGCCAATTCAGTTCGAAACTTACAAGATCAAAGTTCACAAAACTTGTGATTCAAAAAGTTTATTCACATATTATAACTATATTTGATCACCTTGTTGCCTTCAAAAGCCAATTCCCAGATGATTTTTCTAGAAAACCTCGTTTCATTAGAGAAATTAGTCATTTCAAAGCTACCGAACTTCGAACGTTTTTATTGTAGACCGGTCCCATAGAATATGAAAATGGTATATAGAATTTGTATACATATTTATACATATTAGTAATACGTATATAACTTATTTTATACATATCTTGGCATACATAACTTTATAATTACGTATAATATGTATACTAAATTACACGAATCATACTTAAAACAAACAAATTAATTTTTAAGTTTTTTATGTAATTTATTAGTTATTTTTACGTAATATTATGTAAGAAATTAGTTATTTTTCGACTGAATAAATACCTAATCTGTGCGATCAAAAGTAACATAATTCATACGTATGCGATATACTTTAGAATTACGTAATAATAACTTATCAATGTTATAGGGGACAGTGATATCTTTTACTACAAAGTTTACATGTACTTTTAAATACAAAAATTCTATAAAATTGTATTTTCGGTATATTGTTTTATAGAAAGGCTCAAAGGAATTAATTGAAATTTCAAGATTTCTTTCAAGCTCTGAATTTAATGGAGAAATTGATCATTCTCACCCTTTGGCAAAACCAAGAGTTCCAAATGAAATTGCATTCTTATATGGAGGATGGAGGTAATCTACTCTGAGTTTAAACTGAAATTAAAAATTTCTTATTTTTCAAGTTTGTATTCTCATCATTAGCAATGAATGAAATTAACTTTCATACTACAATATTCTACTCTACATAATATATTTAAGCATATCATTATATATTCTTGTAAGTTGTAAATTGTATTAAACTTATTGGAGTTTGAATTAAATTTCGGATTTCTGATTTGATTAGAAACGGAGAAGCTATCCGAAATATGGAAACTTACGATAACAGGTATTAATTATAGTTCATTGTTCATTCACGAGCAATTTAGGTCTGAGTTTGAAACAACCGCTTATTTATTTGTATCTAAATGCATGGAAATTATTTTGCAGTTATTTCAAACTCAGACCTAAATTGCTCGTGAATGAAGTATAATTTTATAGTTATATCATCATGCTAATTGTTAATTTAATTAAATGTTTAATTTAAGAACAAATCATTGGATTTCAATTGGGACTGAAAATAGCATTTCCAGAGCATACCATGGAGTAGTTTCATTGGACAGTATGCTTTACGTTGTCGGAGGGAGAGATGGACAATCTAAAATCTGCCTAAATTCACTTTACCAATACAACCCTGTAACGTTTACTTGGGTTGAAAAGAATAGCATGGCTTATAGGAGATGTCACGTTGCTTGCTGTGTTTTAAGTAAATGTTTTTTTTTATTTTCTTATTTCGAGTATTCAGAGTGTATAACGCTTCCTGACTGCCTCTCCATAATACATAATTTGAATAATTTTAATGAACGATTATTTAGATCGGAAAATAATAGCAATTGGAGGATTCGATGGCGTCCAAAGACTCAACACCTGTGAGGTATTTTATCCAATCAAAGGGAAATGGGGGTTGATGAAGAGCCACATGAATGAAAAACGGTCGGATGCTTCAGCATGCGTTCACAATAATAAAGTATACGTTTCCGGTGGATTCGACGGAAAAGATGTTCTTAATACAGTTGAAATGCTCAGTGGACTGGTTATTTCATTTAAATACCTTTAGCTCTTTTTTACCAAGCAAATTAAATCATTTATTTATTTGGGATATACCTAGATCACATTTTTAGATCTATCATAACATTAAGTCTCTTATATCTTTATGTTGTATGCAATAACATATTAAAGTAGGTGTATGTTAAAATGCATAATAATTGCAGGATGGCACTTGGACTTATATTATTCCAATGAATTTTCCAAGAAGTGGACACGGCATGGTCTCAACCAAAGGAAAATTATATGTCATTGGGGGGTTTGAGGGAAAAGGTCGAACACGAGTAGCATCAGGTGAATGTCTTGATTTAAACGATCAGAAATATAGAACGGATACAAAATGGAAACCAATGTCTGATATGTCATTTCAAAGAAGCAATTTTGGGACATGTGTTCTTGAAGAAAAGATTTTTGTTTTTGGTGGATTTATTAGAGGTGGATTATTTATTAGAAGTTCATTAAACTTTACGTTGAATGCTTACCTGTATTTACACTTTCTTTGGAAAACAAACAGTTAAGATAAATAGAGTATTTAGTTGAATGAATCTTTGTTTTTTATAGGAATTAGTAGCACAGACAGTGTTGAAGAATACAATATAAATACCAATGCTTGGAGTAAAGTTGGGAGAATGAACATTGCAAGAGGTGGTGTCGGAGCAGTCGTCATCAAAGCACTTCCCAATGCTAAAGATTATTCCTTCGCTTCAAAGATCAATCTAAACAGATCATCTTAATAAATCGAATATTAATTGTATAAACCAATGATTGTATTAGGATCGTATTATAAATATTATTCTATTGTAAAACAATTGTTTTAAAAATGTTGAAATGATGATTAAACGATGAACATTTTAACTATTTAAACAATTTTAAATATTTATTCATCCTAATAAATAATAAGAATAAAATAAAACCGATTGGTGGAATTAACTAAAATTCATTATATCAGTATATCAATAGTAATTGTTTGTATGTAGTATGTAGTGGAATTAGTATGTATGTAATTCATAGTTTAATGTGAATGTGAGTGAATTGTTCAATGAACACTATAACACAATGCTCAATAAAGAATTAAATGCTGGGAATATTATTTAAGAAAGTAAGTTCAATTTGCATTTCTTCAATTAAGCTCTGCGTATTTTGAACTTGATGTGTAGATTTTAACACAAAAACTAAAATCAAGTAGAATTTTAATGTGAGAGTTCGCTTTTACAAAGAGCAAAAATTTTAGGTTATGTTATATTTATGAAATGTGTATGAAATGGGAGAGAATCTTAAATATGTAAAAATTAAAGCCGAAGTTCTTAAGTGATGCACAAAAAAATATAGAATATATCAAGGTAGGAGTTGTTATGCTGCAAGTAAGTATAAAAGTATAACACTATATTTTATACTGAAGTTTTAATTTTCGATTAAAGAGCCCATGTATTACGCATATTCATGTACTACAATATATTATATCCTACATATTATGAATTTTTTATATTTCAAAGGATGAATTCAATTTTTAATGTTAAACTAGTGTTATATTTATTTCCTGTGTTAGACTTTTAACATTAGGGGAGTTGAAGGTTTGATAAAGAATTTATTTTTATTGACTTTATTTTCACACAAACTATCAAAGATACAGATATTTGTATTTAAGAATTTTCATTTGCCTTGTTGTTTGTATCTTCTGTAATAAAGTGTCTTTTATTCAATGATGTTGTTTAAGCTCATTGGAAAAGTTTTTCTTCAAATAGCAATTATAATTTTTGCTATGATTTTATTTATCTTCATTCCAACGTATATAATATTTTGTTGGCCAATTTATTTATTTCGCTACATTATCTCTATACTTGGATCAAAACTGTTTAAAATTGGGAAAATAATGTCATGTCGGAGTACTTTATTTGGTGTTGACAATTTATTTACCAAACCAAGGTGTACTTTGCTAGTGGCTTGGCACTTAGATGGTCAGATGAAAATTGAAGAATTGCGGAAAATCTTATCGGATCGAATTTTAAAGAAGAATGAGAATGGACAAACAGTTCACCCTGAAATGCTTCAACATCTTCATTATTGGATGGGGTTCATTTTCTGGAAAAACATCAAAGATTTCAATATTAAAGATTATACAAGTGTTTATGACAATCCACATAAGTTCGAATCGATAGATGAAGTGAATTTGCCAATAATAATGGACGAATTAAATCAAAAACCGTTTGAGGAGAAAAAAGGTTTGTGGGAGTTTATTATAGTTGAAAATGTAAAATTTAAATCTACTGGATCGAATGAAGCGAAATCAATTCTTCTTTTACGAATGTAAGATATTAATCAACTAATTATTATTTAAATATTATTTAACAAAACACGAATATACTCTTTAGCATTTATATGTATTAAATATTTCATTATATTATTCATTGCAGCCATCATTGTCTAGCTGATGGATTTTCCATACTTAATTTGGTTTTCACGGACATAGCCGGACATGCTGTTCTTGATAAGTTCTCTAATAAAGAACCCAACAATAAGGATGAAAATTTTCCAAAGACTCCTTTATGGAAGACATTAATAAGAAACTTCATTTTTATTTTCCAAGTTTGTTTTGAAACTTCTTCTTTGGCCTTTGAGATATTTGATAGAAACGAGTGGCGTTTATCTGAAAATCAATTGTCAACAAAAAATAATTTTGCGATGGTTGAAAGCTTATCACTCTCAAAATTGAAAGAAATTAAAAATGCCCACGGAGTTTCTCTCACTTCCGTAATTATAGCAGGTTTGAGTGGAAGCATAAGAAGATTAATGCTGAAAAATAGATCAAAACTCCCTGAAGCCATTCATTGTATTACTCCTCTCCCTTCTCCCAATCACTCCAAAAAGCTTCGTAATGAAATGTAAGATTTATTTTATTCATACAAAATAACTTAATAATTAAAAGTTTTAATTGGGATATTCAACTTTAATTCATGATTTTACTCATGATTTTATTAGGACTCTTGGATTCATCAAAATGCCAATTTCAATCCAAAAACCTTTAACGAGATTAAAAGCCATTGAACGAGAATGGCTAAAAAAGAAGCATTCAACAATTCCTATTTCTTTTGGCCTCTTTACACCATGTATTGGAGGACTGTTTCCTTGTATTGTCAAATTATGTTATAAGAGTTATTTTGTCACTGGATTACTATCGAACTTCCCTGGTCCTACAAACGAAGCTGATATTGCGGGATACAAAGCTTTAGATGCTTTTTTCTGTGGAGGAATGCAACCAGGAAATATTGGTAACTTATTAAATTACTTATTACTATATTAAGATGGTACATTTTATAATCTCAAAATTGTGAATTTTAGGACTCGGATTCACCGCTTTGAGCTACAATGGGAATATCAGAATTCTTGTTGGAATTAATGACTCGATCATTTCAAGTAGAGAAGCACTCCTGGAATTTGCTGCAAACGTTGTTGAAGAGATTAATCTTTTATCAAGCGATTATTTGGACTGTGTATAAGAGAAGTATAATTCAATTTAAATAAACTTTTGGTTAATATGATTTGATTAATTTCATTTTGTGTAAATACCCCTTTAATATTCAATTCAGAGTTTTGAAATGCACTTAAATTAGTTCTTTTCTGTAGTCTCTTGATTTTAAGAGCGATGTTATTTTCGTGCAATCGCCTTGTATTGGGGGTTGAAAAAGGATTTCCTCCATCTAGTATTTATCTTAAACCTAATTCTTAGATCTCCCAAGTTTACATATTGCCTTTAATATTTTATCGCTTTATTTATCCGTTCATTAATTTAATTTAAATTCCCTCCATTTTCTCATTGTCTTTTGAATGTCAGGTGGGTAATTGGGGTGGTGGAAGTGAGGAGATTCAGCTCACGTGTTTATTCTTTTGATTTTCAAAATAACATCACCCTTAAATTCAAGACACTATATTTGCTTGACTCATCTCTAAAATCTATTATGATTTTGGTTATTTTTCGATAAAAATAAAGGCAGCACATAAATCATTTTCTATTGATTGCGATCATCAAAGCGTTCATGATGATCATCATAATATTGCATTGAGGATTTTGTTAATTCAACAATTTAATATATTTGGGTATTATCCCATTTTGCATATAATGCATACCACTAATTGACACAAGACGATCAGGCCTTTACAATTGTACAGCTAATAGTATTATAACTATACATAATACATACTGAAAGTGAGTGAGTGAGTACGTCCAACAAATTCAATAAAAATGACATGGATCATCTGTGTTATTCAACTTTTATTTTTTTGTTGACGTAATTAAGATTTATTAACTTGTTATGTGTATAAATTTGATAGGATCCGGGTGGCCTCAAACTTTCATATAATTTCAGCATTACTATCCTAGAAATGTAGAAATTGTGTATTAATTTTAAATATTTCTTCAATAATCGTAAGAAAATATTAATTAAAAATACGTTGATTTCTTATTTATAAAATAACATCAAATTGTTAAATAATTATAATAAATTAAATGCGATTTACCAAGATTTTGTTCCACTTATTTTGAAATTGTTTAAAAAATATTATTTTTACAGAAATATTACAAATTGAATTTGTTTACTTTAAAACTGAATGGTTCTACCTATTTGCGTAGTAGTGGTGGACTCGATAAGCTGATCAAACTGAGCTTTTTTTATATTTTATCATCAAAAATGAATACAAGAAAAAATCGAATGATTTTAATCATTTCAATCATTTTAACTATTATTGTCGACATAGACTCATGTGAGTAGACCAGTTTTTTGATTCCCATATTAGTTTTAAATTAGTTAAATATTTAATTAGTTATTTATAATTTATAGTTATCTGTAATTTAGCTATTATATAAATCCCCATTTCATGTAAATAATTTGCAGATTCTGGAAATGGATATTATCAATCGTTTGACAAAGATACTTCATGTGGAACTCACCATAAAAATAATGCCAATGTTGCAGCGTCATTTTCAAATTTATGGACAAAAGGAACGAAAGGAGATTCAATGTGCAACAAAACCGCAGTGGTCACAAACCCAGCAAATAATCGCTATGTGATTGTCAAGATAAAAGACAAATGTAGACAGTGCAACAAAGAAGATGACATTGGGCTCTCCCCTGGCGCATTTAGAGCTTTGACAAATGCAGATCCCTATATGATAAAAGTGACATGGGAGTTTCAATAAACACATTCTTATATTTTAGTTAATTAAAATGTAAAAATTGCTTTAAATGGTTATTTTGTCTATAATATTAATAACTGGTTTTATTATTTAAAAAAATTAAAAGAATATTTTATGTGCACGAAAAAACAATAAACATTTAATAAAACAAATAAAACAAAACAACGCCTAAGTGTTTATTTATCAGTCGTTTAAGAATTCTTGACATTTTAATATTGTCAATTAGATAACACCGTCAATTAGGAGGATTTACCAGTCATTTAAAATTTAAATGGGCGTTTTGTAAATACACAGTAAAAAAGATTAGATAAACAAACGATTTGTCGTTCTTATATCTTATATGCATTTATGCCTAATTCATATTCTGATAATTCATTCACTTTTAAAAATAAGCACAATCAGATGTAAAAGGTTAACATATTAGTAATATATAATCTAAAGTTTAAATTAAATATTTTCATACTATTTTAGTCACTGCACTGTAATAAACGCCTATAGGGATAACATGTTAATATGTATTGTTTCAGTATATCACTGATAATGGCGCATTATAAATTTTAATTTTCGTGGGTGTATAAAAGCAAATTCTGTTTAATAATTTTGCTTCTTTATATCAGAAATAATATCCAGTTCATTTAATACAATACTGTAACAGATTACTAAAAATATTAATTATTTCATAAATTTTAATATAATCTAATGGCGTCAGGAGGAGTTTACGGAGGAGGTGATGGTTCTTCTGAATTTGGAAATTATGGACCCTCGTTTAATGTAATTGAAACAATCTGAGAATTTGATTTAAACAATAAATTCAATTATTTAAAAAATCGTTAAATTAATAGCCCGGATGTGGACCAGTACTCACTAACGATAGAACAGGATTGTATCCAGGCGGTGGTGGAACACCCGGACCATACGCATCTGGAGGATCTGGACCATATAGCAGCCAATATCAATACAAAGTAGATAAGGTATTCTCGATATAAATTTGGCCATTGTCGTATAAAATTTTGAAATCTTAAAATATCACTAAATATTAGGGAGCATTTTGCTGGGGCCGAAGCTTTAACCAAAGTGTTTTTCAAGAATTTACGAATCCAAAACCGAATGCCATTCAAGTCAAAAATGAAAATTAATTCAATTTCAATACTCGAGTATACAAAATTAGTGTTTTATTATATAACGTGTCTAAAAATATTAAAATATAAAGTTGAATTAAAAAGGCAGTAATTAATAATATGAAACACAAATGAATTTAAAAGCAATAGTTCTTATATTGTTATTAGTTTATAAGCCTTCAGTTTCTTCTTGATCTTTTAGAATTCGTTTTGCCACTTTATGATTATTTGATTGCAAGTGAAGATGTCTGATATCTTCAACATGTTCATAACAAGAAACACCAAGCTCTGCTTCATCTAATCCATTTTCTTCATCTTCGATTGCAGCTCGTAATTCGAGTCCGGGTATTTTGTTCATAATGAATAAAATTATGTATGTCACAGCAAAAGCCTTTCATGAAAATATTGTAAAATTGAACACTTAATTAAAATTAAAAGTTAATATTACTTTAGAATATTTTAATACCCATGCTAAACTTGCTACAGAATCAATGGCTTGATATCCCAATTGAGCCCAATGACCATCAACCCATCCACCGGCTATTACAGTTCCGTCTAAAGCTGCCATTGACTTTTGAGCAAATATTCCGGTCAATAAGTTTCCTAAAAAATTTCAAATACAATATATTAATATAAACTAATTTGTAGGTATATATTCTCTTTATACATCAGTATTTTAAATTTACCGTTTTTTCCATTATCAATAATCAATAATACAGAGAATGAAGAATAATAAAGAATGTAGAAAATTTATTAATGGATATTAAGAATAGTTAATTAATAAACTCATAAATCTTCATTTACCAACAAGACCTCCTACTCCGTGGCAAGAAAACTATAATTTAAATCACATGAAAATCTATTATCAAAAGAAACATCTTTTAAATTATTGTTTTTAGGTTTGCTTACCACGTCATATGCATCATCACAATGGATGATATGCTTTAACTTTAAAGAAAAATTGCAAGCAACTGCACCGAGTACTCCAAACACCAATGAATATGCTATAAAACAATAAAGAATTTGTATAGCCAATTGTTCAATTTTGGCATACTTATGTAATTTAGTTAATAATATTTTAAAAATTCTTACTTGGACTGACAAAGCCGGAAGCTGGAGTGATTGCAACGAGTCCTAATTATATAATTAAGCATATTATGTAAATATAAAATATTCAATATTGATTAATTTAAATAAATTAGAGTTAGATCAGATCAACTCTGATCTGATCTGATCAGAGCAAATAGATCAACCTGCAATTGCACCACAGCAAAATCCAAGAGCTGAGTATTTTTGTTCATGTCTATTCGAAGTTAAAAACAATAGGCTTACATCTTACATTGATATACATAATTGATTCAAAATTTTAAACTTTATCTACCTATAATCCTACAAATGGAAAAAAATATTTAAATAAAAAATGACAATTTAAATTAAATAATTGGTAAAGATAGCATTTTAAATTATTTCTTACCAAAAGTGTCCAAGTTATCCCTCCAGCACAAGCTATATAAAACAAATAAATATATAATGAAAATATTATCAGTGATAAACTGATATACGTTAATTTACTTTTAAAGGTTTTATAATAAATAGGATCTAATGAATAATTGTTAAGAAATCAACTACCTGACATATTTGTCACACAGAACACCATTACAGCGCGGAGGTTGGAAGCGAGCCCTGAACCCGCGTTTGCAATTAACCAACCAAACCAAATGAACGAAGTTCCAAGAACAACGCTGAAAAACATAAAATATTATATTAATGTTCTGAAAATGCTCTCAAAAATATTTATTTAACTTACTTTATGTTTTTTATATACTTTTATATTTATATATAGTCTCTTGTGCTTACTTTGACATATTGTGAGGTTTTGATTCAATTTTGTAATTTTCTCTTTTTCCAACGACATATGCAAAAGCCAGAGCTGCTCCACCTAATTTCATTATTTATTGGCTTATTATCTTGCGATCAAGAATTTTTTGTTTGTATCGTCGATATTTTTTACAATAAAAAATTGTTCTTGACCTGTAGATATATGAATCTGCAAAATAAATTGCTTTATTAAAAAATTTATATACAATATCTAAATAATAGTCTCTGTAAAACATTATGTGGAAATTTGAAATTACAGGTGTTCCTCCTCCAAAGTCAATAGCACTGTAAAACAAACGCATTATATAGTACATGCATAATAAATAAACGTTTTATTTAAAAAATGACATATATAATAAAAAATAATTTTAATACATAATTTACCCAAGTTTATAAGTCCAACCATTAGGATTCCAAGACCAATATGCTAAAAGTTAAGAATTTTTTTAAAAAATTAGTCTTGATACACGAAATGCATTATTAATATAAATAAAACCTAAAAAATCATAAACGAATGTTGACCACAAGAATATGAAAATGGCAGTGGGAAGAAAACGTGTTCTTTCGGCACAGGCTCCAAGAATAATTGTTGGGCAAATCGAAGCAAATAAACCTGCAATTAAATTAACAAAAAATTATTTAAAGCCAATACTTCATTAGTCATTTTTTAGAAATCACTTTGATAAACTGAAAATAGTAAAGCTGGAATCCTTGGATTTCCTATTGAAGGTTTGTCCAAGACATCATAGAGAAATACGTGATCAAAGTTTCCTATTAAGAAACTTCCTTCTCTGCTGAAGGTCAGCGAGTAGCCGAAAAGATACCACTAAAATGCAGTAAATCATTGGGAGAAAAAATTAATTAGAATCTTGATATGGACTTTATTCACTCTCAATTGTAAGTATTGTAGTATGCATTAAATATCGCATATTTGGTAAATTATTTTCATCAAAGAAAATAACAAATTGATTTTTAATAAAACTACAAAAACATGAATAATTTTCTCTTTTGAACTTTATAGTATAATGGTATCTAATTCAATTCTTACCTGTATAGTAATTAGCGAGATCGACCAAAAACAAAGAATAATTAATGAAAGGGAGCTTTTACCTGTAATAGTTTTAAAATTATTTTTAACTCCATAAAATAATATTTTTATTTTATTTAATATTTAGAAAATAATTTTTAAGTACAAATAGATTTGACATCGTCAAATTTATAAATTTTTAAAAATTTGAGAGTATACTTTTTGCCATTCCATTGTAGAAATAGCCCACACCTGCATAAAGACAAAAAACAATTTTTTGATAAATTTTCATTATTTATTGTAAATTGAGGCTAATATGTAAATTTTTGCTCTCATATGTAAAAAAAAATTGTACCTGGGATCATTAAAAACACTATGGAACTGCATGACATCATCCATGCTATGTCACCTAAAATAACGATTTTTATTAGCTATTAATAAATTAATAATTATTTAAAGCTAATTTTGAATATATGGTATACACATTATTGTGTAAATCAGTAACTCTAAATAGGCGTAAGAATTGATATATTGAAAAAAATTAGAGCATTCGATGAATTTAAATGAGAAGAGTAATAATTAGAATAAATAAAGAGTTAAGTATGGTATATTTATAAATGTTCATGTCCAAATCATAAACTAAAATTTTCTATACACAAATCATTTATAAGTACTAGAGATAATCTGTCATCAATATATAAAACATTAAGAACTTTTTAACACTGCACTACAAAGCAATTACAAATGATTCATATTATTCATCTTTCATACTCATCAACTCATCATTAAAATCATTATTACTAATATCATTTTAAAGGAGGATGAATAAAATAAACAGACCTCTATCATAGTCACTTTTGTAATGAAACTCTTGTTCGTGTGTTTCGTTTAATACTTGATCCATTTTGCTCAATTTTCGTCCTTGTTGTAGAGCTCAAAATAACTGCTATTTCCTTTATTATGCAATCTGTAATAATTTATTATATGTCACTTATTAGGTCAGGGTAATCGTTTTTGAATATCCAATGCATAAGATTATATAAAATTGATGCTTGCATGCTTTGAAATTCAATGCAAATATAATATTAAGTATTTCTATATTTTATTTTCAAAAAGTATTTCTAATTATGTAAGACTCTTACTCGACGTTAATTTTAAAATCATAATAATAAGTATTAAAATCCGGCTCACATTCAGTTCTTCAAAATCAGTTTGAATTGATTGGCGGTCAAGGTTTTGGTAATGAAAGTGCACAAAAATTAATTCTAGGGAGTATTCTAAAAAAATATATTTCACTTTCGTTTTTCCAATGGTTCTTGGGTTGAAGCGGTAGTAGAACTGTTCTTGGACATCCCAACTAACGATAAATTGTAAATTGGATTTAATCCGTGGAACTTGGAACTCTTATACGAGCATACATATTTAGTTATAGTTATATGGTAGACATAGTGTATTTGCACATTTGAAACGTCTTCTTCTCTTAACCGTCTCACTTGTATAAGAAACCTTGTACAAAAACTTACATGCCCATTAAAGAAATAAAAGTTAAATGAACTATCCAATAATACTGATTTGCCGATTGTGGAACACAGGCATATATAAATTTTATAAAGAATGTGCACAGGTGGGGAAATTATATGTATGATGTTGTGTGTTGGCTATCAAAAATAACTTTACATTTTATCACAATCACATAGTAGATGAAGTGACTATACTGGCCAAGAATGAGCGTATCACTGGCAAATCCTTCTTCATTGTACTTAACAAGCCATCAAGAGAAGTTTACCTTGTTGGTTCTGCTCCCCTGAATAATCAACATTGTTGTCTGCATTCCCATTCCCGACATTTCTTCCCTTTTCTCACCTGCACTAACACGAATGGGACCTCATTTCCATTATGATTTTATGGCAAAGTCGAGTAAAATGCTAATGTAATGGGAATTGTCATTTGAGAAGAATTTGAAGAGTCTGTTACGAGTTTAAATTGAAAATTGTGGCTACGTTTATTAGTTCACGTTCACAATGAAACCCATATCCTAAATCATTATTATGCAATTGTTTTACGAACACGCAAAATAAAGACCAATTTCCGAGCGTCAAAACGAAACAATGCATACCAACCTTGAAAATAAAATTTTTCTCAATTGTATTTATGCAAGTTGAAATAAAAAATACTGGTACTTATGTAAGTATATAAATAATGAGCATGACTTAAATAAAGATCAAGGTTAAAAATACACTGTGAATAAATATGGTAAAATTAGTGTAAATATACAAATAATAATCAAACCCATCGTAGTTATATATTTTATTGACAAGCATTTTTACATGATATTAAATATTATTAATTAATTAATACTTTTGCATTAATCACTTGCAATTTATTAATGCAAAATTTTAATCACTTTCAATTATTATTAAATATTTTTTTTCTAAAAAATGCATTATTCTAGTACTTTTGAATGAATATTTTACTTCAGTTAATGAGTACATACTTATAATTTTATCTTAAACCAATTGTTTTGAACGTTATTTTAATCTAATTAGTTAAATTACTCGCGGACTATTTTATAAATATGAAAAAATAATTATTGTTGATTAATATTTAAAATTAATTTTAATTTTAATTACTGATATGTAAATTATATTAAAAAGTTAAAATTGTTGCATTTCAAGATTAAAATTCGAAATCATATATTTTACAAATAAATATTATTTTTTTCATGCAAAATCTAATATTATAAGTTGTGTTTTTAAAATGCATAATTAATCATATTGTAAATGAATATTAAAATGTGAAAAACTTTAGTTTTAGTTAGCTTATGTATTATTTAAAAACACAACATTTTAATACTTAACCAATATAAATTATACTAAATCAGATCAGTCATCGAAAGAAAAACACATTTTTTCATTGCATTCAAAGTGCAATAAAATTACTCGTAATAAATCAAATATAAGTATAACAATATTCTACAACCTATTTTTATTTTTTTATATTGTACTATTAAGTGAAGCTCAATGACCTATTTTTTACCTAAATTAATTTCTGAATAAAAATGTCAGATAATTTTACAACTAATTTAAAATTACAATCCAGTAATTTCAATATCGCTCATCTTACTATTATTCATACTTGAAAATCCTTTTCCTAAACTAATTGATTCAAGGGGCAATGAAGCTGTTGATTTTGCAACTTCCATAAATTCATAACTTCTGAATCCCAATTCAGCTTGATCAAGTCCCAAACGTTCAACCTACAGATTATAATAAATAGTGTGTTATTATAAGAAACTGTTTAATTAAGATATAAATTAATTTTTAGTATTGAATTAAGATTTTAAATTACCTCAGGGTCAGCTCTTAAACTCAGCCCAGGGATCTTGTTCATTATATACAAGATGATGAACGTGACCACAAATGACCACGAAAGTCCAGCGGCAGTGTCAGCAGCTTGGTGAGCTAATTGAATCCAATTTCCATCTAACCATCCTCCATCAATAATCGTTCCATCAAGAGCTGCTATTGATTTTTGAGCGAAAATCTATAAGAATTTGAAAGAATAAGATGCATTTTTATGTTCTACAAATAAAATAGCATAAAGAACTAGGTAGCGAACAATCTAAATACTGGTCAGTTTACAAATTCCTGACACACCGCGCCATAACATTTAAAAAGAAACAGTATTTTAGAATATTGAATTTCTAAATAACTCCAAGGATTTTTAAAACGTTTAATGTAAATCAAACGTACAAAATTCTGCTCCTATTTTAAAAGAGCTGGCGCGGTGTGCCAGGAATTTATAAACTTGCCAGTACATTAAATATTTACTTACTCCAGTTAAGAGATTTCCTACAATTCCACCCACTCCGTGTACAGCAAATACCTACAATGAAATTATAAATATAATTGGTCATTATATAATAAGTAGCAATTATACGTAATTTGAAAATTACTAACATCAAGTGCATCATCGAAATGAAATATATTTTTCAATTTTAGAGCAAAATTGCACGATACGGCACCAACAAATCCGAACACAATGGAAGATGCAGGACTGACAAATCCCGAACCTAAAGAAAAATGTAAAAAATCTATTAAATGATCAGTACAAATTATTTAATCTAGAATAAGCAGAAATGTTTTTAATTTAACCAATGTTAGATAGTTTTATAAAACAAATAATATAACATTTACCTGGAGTAATGCAAACAAGCCCGGCAATAGCTCCTATGAAAATAATTAATCAACATGATATCAATTTAATTCTCGTAAACGATGAGTAGACACAGGGGCGGTCCCAGGATTTGTAGAAGGGGGGTCCAAATTTGTTTGTTAAAAAATAATGCATTATAATAGCATAAAGGTCTGTCAAATAATCGGGACCTTTAGGTCCCGAGAAAATTTTCTAATAAAAATTTTTAGTTTGCACCTATTTTTCAGTTATAACTAGATTATATCTACATCGTTTTCCAAAGTCAAGGGGGGGGGGGGTCCGTGGACCCAGTTGACCCCCTCTGGGACCGCCACTGAGTAGACAGTTAGTAAATAGGTAAATGTATAGACTTTGATTCTTTTTAAAATAACCTGTGCAAAAGGCAAGAGCTGAAAACTTTCTTTCGTGTCTGTAATCCAAAAATGCCCAAGTTAAGCCTCCAACGCTGGCAGACAAATTCGTTACAACAAGAGCCATCACTGATCGCTGGAAATGTGGACAATATAAGAATTTAAATAATAAAGACAAAAATATATTCTATTTTCACTACTTACTAATAATACTAATATTAGCAATGAGTGGGTGATATATGGATATAACGTAATTAAAGTGATTCATGGTTACTTATGTCACTGCACAGCACAAACACATAGTTGGTTTTAAAAATAAAAATAGACTATCATATAAATCTATTTTTAATTTTATATCGTAAGCTATAATCCTCACTCTAATTACGTTTTCCAAATAAATCATTATTTAAAATAATTGAAAATGTTTACCATATTAGCAGCCAATGCTGATCCACCGTTGAATCCGAACCAACCAAACCTAAAATATAAAAATTGATTTCCCAATTTTAATTGAGATTTTGTCTAGGAGGAAGGTCATTCATGGTAGAATGCTACCTAATCAATATAAATACATATTTTGGGAAAAATTCAAGATTCAAAGAAAAAAAGATTTTCATTTGAGTAGTGTTTTCGAGCATCGTAAAATTATACCAAATAAGAGCAGTGCCAAGTGCTACATTGGCCATATTGTGTGGTATCGCTTCCTCTTTATCCTCATCAGAACGTTGGCCAAGAACAACTGCGTATGCAAGAGCTGCTGCTCCAGATGCAATATGAACTAGAAAGAAACTAACATTTGCACATTATTCAATTAAGTGATAATGGATTATTTCTATAAAATAATGACCTGGTGTTCCTCCAGCAAAGTCCAACCCTCCAAGCTTGAAAGACCATCCATTCGGATTCCAAGTCCACATCGCAGTAAAATCATATACAACTAAATTAATGGCAATAAAACAAGTTTAGGCTTTGAGAGATTAAGGATTTTGAATTTGAATTAACCTGTTGTCCAAATGAAAATAAACACAATTGTAGGAAGAAATCTTCCTCTTTCAGCTGCTGCTCCAATGGCCAAAGCTGGAGTAATTGCAGCAAACATCACTAAAACAAAGACAAGTTTTGAATTTTCCTGCTTATTCATTTGATTGATTGTTTGACCTAAAAGTGTTAATTTATTTTTCTTACATTGATAAACGCAAAAGACCAATTCTGGAATTTTTGAACCTTCAATGTAAGGATTTTCTCTTACGCCATTAAGAAACAAATGATCAAAGTCGCCAATTAACATTCCTCCATTTCCACTAAATCATAGAAATATTTTTCGTTAATATTCGTTTCAATAAAACTTATGAAGGAAATTCGAAACGAAATTACCTTTTACTGAATGTTAATGAGTATCCAAATGCAAACCACTAAAAATGCAATAAATGGTTATCAACATTTGATTTCACTCGCATATCGCCAATAAACATGAAAATCATTAAGAATATTAATATTTATATTAAGTTAATATCGCATTCTTGTTCTGACAATGAATAAAAAGCAAAAATTTAAGCATACCTGAACTGAGACAATGGCGACAGACCACATTGACAACATGATGAGGCTGAGAGAACTCTTACTCTTTGCAAGACCACTATATTTTTAATACACAAATATTTTAACTCATATTATAAATAACATGCACCAAACTTTAATTAGCAGTAGAGTAGGTACTTAAGACCCATTTTACTTACCTGTAAAAATATCCAACACCTAAAAATAATCATAAAAAAGTAAATTCATTGTATTTATTTATTTAAATGTGGTAGGAGTTATACTCAAATAATTGTAATTGTAAATACTGAAATTGTAAAGTTTCTACAAACCTGGAATCATAAGGAACACAAGAGCCGTACTTGCCAAAATCTTAAACATTAAAATTGAATTTTAATAAATAAATATAATATTTTTGATGTTAAAAGCTTGAACGTAAAAACAACTTTAAATGGATTTTAAAATATTTATTTTATTTTTTAGATACAAAAAATTAAAATTGAAAAATTGAAAAATTTTCCTTACCCATGCTACATCTCCCGAATCATGTTCAACGGCTTTCACAGTTGTATTTTCACTAATACCTAATGGTATGACAGTCGTATTTCCAATTAAATCCCCCATCTTTTAACTAAATCAAAAAATTATCACTGATTTAATAAAAGTGTAGATCATTCTTTGACCTATTATAACGTAATGAGTGGTTTAAAAGGAGAGGTTTGGAATATGAGCGATCCAACATTGCTGATTTATTGTGCAACATGAGGATGCAGGAAAAAGATTTGTTTACAAACAATCCTTTTATGATATTTCTTTATGTTGTAACTCGTATATTGTGTAGAATACCTACCATAACTATCTACTATAAATACAATACATTTGTAAATATTTCATTACACAACAAAATATGATATTTTGAGAATTTAATTCAGTAAATGTTAATATACAGATAGGTGTATACATTAATATATAATATTGTACCATGTATTTATAAAAAATCCCACTTACCATGTATGAAGTAATTATCTTCTAGTTTTTTGACAATAAATCTTTATTTATGATAACTTAAAGGCATTAAAAATTACAACCACTATCTTAATATTTTATATAAAGCAATAAAAGTTTATACTATGAACAAGGAACAAGGGGGATCTTTTCTGTCTGGAATTTAGTTTTGGGTGGGAGAGGTGGATTGGAGATTAAACAAAAAATCTCACTTGGTTGGTTTTTTATATCATTGAGATATTCGAAAAAAAGGAAAATATACACAACTTTTAAAATAGGAATTATCAATATAGTAGTATTATGTATTCAGGGCAAAAGAAGCGTAAAGAGCTTCAGTCTGCACTGCCTAAACTTGAAATTAAAAGTGGCGACTTGGTCACGAAAGCCTACAAAAGATAATTCATGGCCATCCTCTCCGTATAATAATCATAATTATTCTTTCAACTTTCAATGTCTCTCCTCCCATTTAAGTGAAAATCAACCTACTTATGCATATTCTGATTTCAAGGTTCAATAAATGCATATTTGTAATTGTTTAAAAATTACCTTATTTCACTGTTATTTGTTCAATTGGAGTAGAACTTAACAGGAGTTGTTTTGATTAAGAAATTAAACTGTTAAATGACACCGTATTTATAATGACAGTTTATACCAATCAGCCAATAACAATAACAAATCCTGTTAGTGAGTTTTGATATATTTAAGATTTTTTAAATTTTTAATTACAAAATGTGAATATAAAAATATTGTAGTTGATGGAATATTGAAACAAACACTCAGTCAGTGTCAGTACTATTTACAATAATGAGGATAATGTTAATTAAAATTGAGTTGAGAAACTTGTACATAAATATTACAACCGTCTGTTCAACAACCTTTTACTTAAGTAATTTTAGCTTGGGTATTCCTATAAACAAACCAACCAAGGATTCTTGAGTATAGGTATTTATACCAATACCAACTACCAGTTTACGAAGGTTCAAATGTAGGTCTTCAATTGGCTTTGTAAAACAAAAATCCGTTAAACATCTACCTTATACGATATATTTTATATTTACCTTATTTATGTTTCAGTTCTGTTTATTGCTCAAGCTTTTTTCTCAATACCCATGCCCTTAACCTGCCGTTTGACTATGAACAATACATATAACTAATACATATGATACTATAAAAATCTAAGTCACTTGTGAATATGTACCATGTACTTTTTTGTAATTTTTTAAATACAGTGGAATCCAATTATAATGAATCCGTTTATAGTGAATATCCTGATATAATGAATTAAAAATTTTGTCCCTTCATTTGAAAAATCATATACAAACAATGTTAAATGAACTTCGGCTATAATGAATATTCGGTTATAATGAACGTAAATGGTCGGTCCCTTGAGGTTCATTATAAACGGATTCCTCTGTAGGCATGCCATATAATGTTTTGTGAATTTTGAAAAATTAAATTGGTAATATTTTTACTTTTCACTATAATACCAATTCATGATTGTAAATTCAGTCTCTTTATTGAACTCAAACTAATAAGTCTTGTTTTTAATCCAAATAAACGTTCCATTTTCACTTTGACGTGACCTTTGACCTTCATTTTAATTTGACATTTTGCCAAAATATTGTGCCGAAACAATACCTAAATAGTAAATAACTGACGCCTTTGAACCTCAATAAAAGATCAAAAAACATTTAAATCAGTTTTTATACAAATGCTTTAGTCATTATCATTGAGAATGCATAATTATCATAATTATTTTTAATTATGTGAATGGTGAATGCACCTTGCTTTAGTAATAAAATCAAAGAAGGTTTTTTCAGTTTGTTATGCAAGGTTCTAAAAAAATGGAATTGGTACATCCCGTTGTTTATAAATAGAAATGTATTGATTAAGAGCAATAAAAACGAAATATTACATA
Organism: Neelides folsomi; assembly: GCA_034687125.1. Classification (NCBI taxonomy): domain Eukaryota; kingdom Metazoa; phylum Arthropoda; class Collembola; order Neelipleona; family Neelidae; genus Neelides; species Neelides folsomi. The sequence continues at coordinate 11,881 of JAQGBZ010000243.1, read as the reverse complement.
AATATTATTCATCATTATAACATAGGATAATGATTTTATCAAGAAGATTGTTTTGTATATCATATTATACTAGCCTAAAAGGTTTTCATGTTTTAACAACGTGTTATAAAATTTGTCAATTTTTAAATGTTCTGAGTTTTTCTGAAGTTGCTCTCAAAAGTTCTTCCCCTATCCTATTAAAAAGTGTATCAGATAATCAATGATACATATAATCGATTAATTGACATGCATACCTAGTACACACATGCTTGTGCATAAATATAAGTAATATCATATGAAAATGTGCATTATTAAGAATTTTTCATATTTAACTTTAATCAAAAATATTGCACATTGTGTCAATTTTGTAATAGAACTATAATAATAATTATAGTACAATTGAAGTAAATTTTTATAGAATAAGAAATATCTCTTCATATCAGTTTTTTATGCTACAGTTTTAATTTCATTAATTAAGTACATATTAATCGAAAAATATATGTTGCCCCTGTACATATTAGTACATAAGTCATATGTTATTATTACAATTAAAATGTATCTTATTTATAATATTGCACTGTTAGCTCATTTTCAATGAATAATTTCTTATGCTGTTACTGTAGTTTTCTTTAACAATAAAAAAGATAATGAGACGATTGATTGATTGATTGACACATTTGACGGATAATATGGTACATATAATATTATGCATAGGGTATTTTTCTATGATTAGTTTTATCCATTTGATTACATATTACATGTTTTACTTAAAATTTTAATGATGATTATGTTTCGAATATATCTAATATTTAATATTCGGTGATAGTTCTTTTAATCGTCGGTTAATCAACGATGACATGTATGTTACATATGTTACAAAATGGCACGTACTGGCTGATGGGCTGGTACATTTCAACTAAACATATTAGTATTATGTGAAAACAATAGGTAAAAAGTGGAGGTTAATCATTGAATTAAAATTGACAAGTGGGTGAAGTGGGTTTATCGGTGAAGATATGGGTTGAGACTAATTGAAACAAATCAATAAAAGCTCTAGCAATTTCACATTAAGCAAGGTGGAAATAAATGAATTACTGAGGATGAAAATCATATTTTTGCTAAGCGCCTTATGCGCAATTATAGTGAATGTGAATGGAAATAATTCTTCATTCTCGTCAAGAATTGTGCAAGGTATCTAATATAAGATACATTATGTTATACTAACTACTAAATAATTTTATATTCCTTGAATTTCATAAAAATGTCCAATTTTTTAAAAATAGATCGATCCAAAATTTCTATTACTGAGTCCAACAAAGGAGGAGAACATTATGCTGGAGAGCTCATTTTTGAAGATACCTTCGATTATTTAGATTTTGAAAAATGGCAACATGAAAATACTCTTTCCGGAGGAGGAGTAATTGAATAATAAATTAAGATTCATTTTTTAATCCTATTCAAGGGCATTTTTATAATTAATATTTCTAAACACTCTAACAGAATTGGGAGTTTCAAGTTTATCACAACAGCAGAACTAACTCCTTTGTTCGCGATGGCATTTTACACTTGAAACCAACCTTAACTTCTGATCGTCATTCAGAGGACTTTTTGTTCTCAGGGACTCTCAGTATGCATGGAGGTAATGCGATAAAGAAATGTTAATTAATCGTTACTTTTTGACTAAATCAATGACAAACCCAATAAAAAACATTAGGAGCTCCTGCTGATGAATGTACCAACCCAAGTTTTTACGGGTGTGAGAGGGTTGGAGGTGGAAATAATATTCTCAATCCAACAAGTATGTAAATACAATACATAACATGTATTATTTATTTTAATTATTTTATAATCATTTTAATCATTGAACAATTAATCATACGAGTATTTCTCGTATTTCACTCCCATACCTTACATTATTAATGATTTAAATAGTTATAAATATTAATACACATTTATTTTCATAAATGATTATGTATCTGAAACTTGTTATACATATTTATTATTATATTTTTAATTTTAAAGAATGCTAATATTTGGAACGTACTTTTGCAGTGTCAGCCCGGCTAAGAACCGTTGATTCTTTTTATTTTAAATACGGAAGAGTAGAAGTGCGAGCAAAAATTCCATCCGGTGATTGGATTTGGCCAGGTTTTTTTTTAATTGTTTAATGATTTTATACTTGCTTTAATTCAATTAAAAATACAACACTTGAAAATTTTCATATTTAGCTATTTGGATGATGCCTCGTTTCAATGCCTATGGAACTTGGCCAGCAAGTGGAGAAATTGACATTATGGTGAGTTTTCAATTTTCCCAATTTTTCCTTTAAAAAATATAAGAATGCAGCTTCTTATTAAAATTTTTAAATTTATGCATCTTCTTGCTCTTTTACAGGAGTCTCGCGGAAACAAACAATTGTTCAATGAACAAGGAGTGAACGTTGGAAGCGAACAAGTTTCAAGCACTCTTCATTACGGCCCATTTTTCCCTCATAATGGATATGACAAAGCACATTTTGAGAGAAATTCTAATCCAGGATGGGACACAGGCTTCCATAATTATCAATGCGAATGGACACCAGGTGACATAATTTGACAATAAATACACATTATAATGCTTATCAGATACTGTCAATAATATGAGATTTAGTATAGAATAGTAATTAATGCTTTTACAATAATACATGATTTTAACCTTATTGCTAGTGTACAAAATATAATTACTGTATTCGTATGGTTTAATTCAATCTAATAGCTGGACTTCGATTCTCCATTAATGATGTATTTATTGGAGCTGTCGTTCCACCAGCAGGAGGTTTCTGGGAACTTGGAGAATTCTCCGATGAACTCCCGTAACTACAGAATTTCGGATATTTATCATACGAGTATTATGTATTGAAGTGATAATGGATTAATGAATAATGTATAGTTTGCAGTTAGATTTTTTATATAGTATATGTATAAAGATTTTCACATTTTTAATTTATAAAATTTTCACATTTTTAAGCAATCCATGGAAGGGCAATGCTGAAAATGAAAGAATGGCTCCTTTTGATCAAAAGGTAATGAAGTTGGAAAATTGAAATTTACTTTATAAAAATAACATAAAATAATATTTACACAAATACGTCGTGTATAAATTTATAAATTATCCATATACATATGCATAGAATCTTGTGACAATTAATTTAAGAAAATGATTAACATAATCTTATGTCATTTTAGTTTTACCTCATCCTCAATGTAGCAATTGGAGGAACCAATGGTATTTAATTTATTTATACTAATTACCTATTTGAATAATGAGTATAAGTTTACTTGCACTCATTATCATTAATTATATTTATATCATAAATAAATACTCACTAACAATTTATATTTGGATTTTGCCGAATTAATATCATTAATTTATATTGACAGGATTCTTCCCTGATACGACCAATGGACCTAATCCCAAACCATGGTTGAATACTTCACCTCAAGCCTTTTTGGACTTTTGGAATGGAAGAGGAAATTGGCTTCCGACATGGAATGGTGATGATGCATCTATGCAAATTGACCACGTTCGTGTATGGGCTGTGTAATGATTAATAATCCATTCAACAATATAAATCATTTATTTTTTTCCAAATAAACGACATTATATTTATCAGTACTTTATGCGCCACATTTATCTTGGGATCTTTTGCATCACTACCGGATGTCTATTTTAATTGAATCTTTATGATTCCAACTTCCTATATGGAGCATTCCTTCTCGTTGAGTTGCTTGGTCATCAGAACAATGACCTAGTGAAATTATTAAAAAGTTCATTTCTAATTTTAGCATATAAGATACAATTTCCGGTAAAATATTCATTTACTAATATAATTGCGACTCTAATTATAATCAGTTGTTAGAATTGCACAAATTACCTCCAGCATTGTATTGCCAGCTTAAAACTCCATTGTAATCTTGGTTGTATGCATAGGCAAATAAGTTCTTTATTCCTTCATTCATTGCACAAGAGCTGGAAAATTCCCCAATTATCACAGGTTTGTCAAGCAAATACGAATGTGCTGAAACCTTTGAAGAAATCATAAATTAAAAGTATTCCAATAAAATAATATCAATTACTAACATAGGTATCTCTATATAACATTTATTATTATTATGTGGTTATTTTAGGTAGTATGAATTCTTTCTCAATATAATAACACATGCCTATGTTACACTTGTATAATATTATTAGATAAATAAAATGATAAATATTGAAGCAATCAAGTGTCTGTCAGGTTTGCTACATGAACTGTTAGTATTAGTGGTAAAGTATAAAAGATTATGCAAGTGTTATGAAAGTAAATTCTATTTCTGAAAAATATACTCCAATTAAATAAGATACAGTTATATGCTAATAGATAGGTAAATGATTTTCTCCTTATCTTATAACAAAATATTAACCAAATATCACGAAGTTTACACATGTATCATGCAAATGAGATGTCTACCTTGAATGGAGAATGATCATTCCATTTTCCGTCCCAAGAATAAGAATGGATTTGGTAAAAGTCGATTGTCCCATCTGTGGCTCCTCCAGCTCCAATAAGGCAATTATCCTTATAATAATTATCTGTTTAAAGAAGATCATTAAATTACTTTTAAATCACGTAATTACTAACTATTTATCAAATTGCAAATGTACTACTACTATGTACTACGTAATAGTAATATCCTAATACTGATATCCAATTCTGGTCCTTATTGCTAATATAATACAAAATCATTTTATAATCTAACAACTCTTGAATCATTTAACTCACATAATATATAAATTATGAATAACATAAAATAAAAAATTCTAAGTCTACGGGTAAAATACAATAATCGACACGTGTTAGTATATTTTTTCTAACGCAGTTGTTTGATTAACAAAAATAGCACAATAAATATAATGATCAATCAACTATGTTGTTCATATTCCTAACTTCTATGCATTTACAATTTGTAATTACGAAGTGACAGCATACCATGATACGATGTCAGAGATAATTTTACCTTTAATCATTACAAGCTTGCATGCCAAACATTGTTGCGAATCATGAGTACGCGTGTCACGTAATTGTTATCATTATATTTAAGGTAGTTAAAACGAAAGCACGTTATCTGGTTTAACTCACAAGTGTCGGGATAGGCATCACTTTGAGGATGTTCAGACCTTGAATTTCATCGTCATTAGTTTATTAATGTTGATAATATAAATAATTGTTAGTTTGACATTCATAAGAAAGTTAGAATAAGTAGAGTGCAATTAGCAATAATAATTATCTGATTAGCTCAAACCATGAACCGACGGTAACAAGGGCTTTTGGATCTTCTCTATGAATGGCTGATGACTGTAAATTGATAAACTTGAGAAACCTTTTCATTGGAATACTCACCCCAGTCCATCCGGCACCATATTCTCCCTAAAAATTTGTATTTTAAATATTTTACTATTTTCAAGTGGTATATTAGTAAGTCAAAATTATTTGATACCATTTTCAATGTACTATAGCATGGGTTTGAATTGGATTCTATTCTAATGGACCCTTCTGGTTCGTTAATTATTTCCCAAGCCGCCAAAGCTGGCCTATATGAATTTATTGTTTTAATCGTTTGCATTGGTTAGAAAAAGTTATGAATTTTATGTAATATTTTGTATACTTTTCTTTTAGTCCTAGGACCATAGGCTGAAAATGAGAAAAAAAATATCTTACAATGTATAAATACTACATTTATCTGTAATACTAATTAAAAAATGTGGAATTCAAAAATGGTATTTATTATGGAATAAGCGGTTATAAATATTACTCTCAGAGCATTATTGATGTAAGTTTCAAGTTTAGAGTCATCCCAAATAAGATTTTTATATTGATCGTTTCCAATTAAGGCTCCATTCCAAAGAACTAGGATAATAAAGACATCTTTCTCCGCCGCATAGTCTAAAAACTTTGATAGGTCGGAAATCAAAGTTTTTTGTTGGTCCGTTCCAATGACATATCCGGATGAATCAAATTGTGGGGATTGGACTCCCTCAACATGAATCCAAATACCTTTGAGAAAACGCGGATGAGACAAATGTGTAATTTAAAAACAAACAGCCATAAAAGTGTAGAAAATAGAAAATCTTACGCATGATATTTCCTTCTGCTGAATTAATTTGCCTTATCCATTCCTCAAGGAAGGGTCCAGAACTAGTATAGTGATTGTTCCCAAAATCACTACCATAATTAACCCAAGCAGCATTTACTCCAGAGAGGAAAACATTTTGATTCCCATATACCAACTTCTTATTTGAAACACCCAAATATTCAGATTGAACAATGACCGTGCACAAAACTAGCGTTAAGAGATAATTTGACATTTTTGAAAGTCAACTGTTACAATGTACTCTAGAACGATTTTGAATGATGTTATAAAATGATAGAATGTTTGACTTGATCAAAAACTTATTGGAGAGATTCAATTAGTCATTCTGTAATACACACAGAATATTATATTATGTAAATAATGAATAGATCCGACAGACTTTAAATACTTATTTTTGTTGTGCAATATGAATATTATTAACACATACTTAATAAATATAATTTTATTTATTTATCATATTGATTCAGTTGAAATGTCAAACTTTATTGAAACCTTGTACGATATATCTACGAGATGTATTGAGGGATATTAATCCAGTCCAGGAGATTATGATATGATTAGACTCCCCATGAAATTATTCATTTCCGATGTTTGTTTTCGGCATTTTTACAGATTGATTTTTTGACTTAACTACTTGTAGGTCTGTATGTTAATTTGATCAGTCAACAATAGATATTTTGTAATCTCAAAATTAAAATAGCTTCATTTATAGTGTACCTGTATTAAAATATTGTTACATAACATAACATAACATTCTAATATTGAATCTGTGTAGGTAAGAGTAGCTAAGTTAGTATATGTAAGTATGTATCCTTTAACACATTATATTAACAAAATCAAAGTTCGAATTGTATGGTAAAACTTGCAGTATCAAAAGCTTTAACGAGAATCTAACTGTATGTACGTATAGTATGTAGTTAGAATCAATTGAACATCAAAGTGTGTGGATAAAAGACATTTCTTTCAGAGTTTTGCAAGAGCAACTCTTCTCCCAATTAACTACTTTACTGAATAAACCTTAAAGATTTCTACCCAATTTGTTCTTTTCTTATAAAAGTTGGATTCATTTAAGCTGAGAGACACAAACTTTTTAGTTCAGCAATTGATTAACAAAGTTCTACTTTTGGATAAAGTGATGAATGAAGCTAATTTCTAATTACAAATAGAATTGTTATTATAATGGCATACAAGTAGGTATGTTAGTAGTGAGAGCCTGCGTTCCACAGATATACAACTGTGTACTTATGTAGGTATCTACTTAATACGGTATCTACTCGTACATACCTACATACATATACTCTATGTTATACATAGTTAATGTATTTTGTATTTTTTGACAGTGACATTAAAAATCAATATTGAAAATTGTAAGTACTTTGGATTTGGGGGTTTAGAAAACTTCCCTAAAAATACATACCTATCCTACAGTAATTGCATTTATCTTTAAACTTAAGTCCTTGGTGAGTTTTGAAAGGATGAAAGTGAAATTTTATTTCCCATGCTTATCGTTAATGATCCATAAATAAGATGAATTTAAGGAAATGTGAATCGAAATGGGCATTTTTCTGTTACCTGTAAAATGCAAAGATACTTCAGAATATATTATAATTTTATCATACGTAAATTCATACAATTTAATGTAATGCAACTTAAGGCGTTTCCTTCATAAACCATAAAACGAGGTTATTCATTCAATTTTACTTCTTTACTCCTTTGTTTTATGTATGCCAATAAAAGTGATGGTAAGTAATGATGTTGGATGAATAATTTATTTATCCGTATGTACATTGCATACTATACTACCTATCTAATATATTAATACATATTGCATATTTGCTTCATTTCAACATTTCGCTGACATTAAAAAGATTGTAAGTTTAGTACATTACAAAATAGACATTCCTGGTTAAATAGAGTTATTAAAGTCAGTTAGGGAAATTACAAATGCACTATAAAATATGTAATTTGATAGAATTGAAAATATTCTTTTGTTTTTCCGAATTTTTGCGTAACATGAGATGCCTCTTTTGAGAAAAAACTTTTCATTCTTTATGAGAAATTCTCTTTGTTCATAATGATGTTTGCCTTATTTCATTATTAGATTCAAATAACCATTTAAATTTTAATTATGAAACTAACGAAGAATTTAATATCAAATGACGGATGTATGTAGGTAAGTTATATAATTTCATTTTGCAAAAATGAACATATGAAATTATGAGAAAACAAGAAGTCGCATGAACATGTTTATTTGTGAAAACTCGAGTATTTAATGTAGGTATCTATGTATGTAATATTATATAACTCAGTTGTCGTCGACATCAAGGTATAATTCTTCTCTATTGTATCAACAATTCGTAAAATTTTAAACAATTGACTGTATGTGTTTAATACTAGGAAAGAAAACACTCACATCTTCAATCTAAAACATTACATCTAAGGTAAAGGTGGTTTCAACAAAGTTTACTTTTGATCTTACAGTACTTGTAACATATATTGTACTAACACCAACGGATGAAATACATTAATAACATTATTAGATTAGTTATTAGGTTTAGTTACATTAGTTTTAAAGTTATATACATAGTTTAGTAGCAAAAGATGAAAAAGGTTTTGAGCAAGATAAATAGTCCAAAGTCAATTCTTATTAATACCAAATACAACAGCTAATAAAAGATTGTGTTTGAGACGCTTTTTGAGAAGATACTTAATTTGCATATAAATGTGATAGTGCTTATTCATGAGATAAAAAGAGCCTCGATTTAATTTCACAATTTGATAAGACCGATTGTAAATATATAAAAACATTTCTTTTGCTTGATTCTTCCCAACATTTAATATGGGGAAATAAATCTAGGTATATTATATATTATTTACTGTAGACTATCACAAATTAGTTTTAAAAAGGAAAATGGTAGGAATTTTGAAATTGGGATGGTTAATATTTGCTCAGATTGTTTTAATTAGTTATGTTTTATAGATATTAATAATATTATGTAAGCTATACATGTATGTATTTTAATTATATTACAAATATATCATGAATATGAAATGCCAACAATATAATGTCTACAGTTCCTTAATAACATATAATTTGTGAAATTGTATTTTACAGTTTGATTAATAAATAACATTTTAAACTATACCTGGTTCTCAAATAATTAAAGACAATATTACAATTATGTCGATATTGATTTTGTATTTGGCAAATTTCTACTGATATTTTTATAGGCATTATACACTCCACGATTATTAAATAGCCAGGACCTTTGTTAAAAATTAAAATAAAAGAATTTATCTAGAATACCTAAGTAAGCAATAAAACTCATTCTAGTGATGATAATATGAGGGTAAATAATTACTACATCTTAAAAGTACAATTATAATAAGCGGTAAATTAATATCAAATTCATCAAAGATGATGTCAAATAATGTAATGGTAAAACATGTAAATTATAGGTAAACAGTTTTCTATTGCAAAGAATTCAATAGTATTCACATGATGATCACCAAAAATAACTTTTTCATATAAAATGTTTTTCCTCTTCATGTGAAAACTAAAAACATGAAAATTATTGATAAAACTATCTTTAAACTCGAAATCTTAATTAAATTACAAAAAATGAGATTTAAAAATTGATCACTGAAATCAAACAAACTCAATTTTTAAAAAAATTTAACGACTTGTGCCACAATACTTTTTATTAAGGTATTTTCTATTATAAAATCCATTTATTCATTCATGATAAGGTGAATCAACTAGTCAAATAGGAATTATGTAAATTCGACGATCTAGAAAATCATAAAAAACACCGGGTAAACAAAAATGGCCTTTAAGTTTTGGCTAGAAATTAAAGAAAATTGTTTCAATCTTTGGAATCTACAAAATATCCGTCTCATAAAGTGTGTTCGACTGCTTGTTAAGGTTCGTCAATGATCCAGTTGGAGCCGAGGAGAAGCCCAGTCCGAGTTTCACTCTCAGATTCCCCTCACTCCCAGTTTTTTTGAGAACGCTGTTTGGCTCCACCTTATTAATTTGTACCTTCTGAAGGAGCTGAAGTCGCGTGTATTGATCTTGCAGTTGCTTTTGCTTCCTCAACAACTCCTGATGCCTCTGGGACAAAATGGCCTGATGAGCCGCGTCCTGTCGAGCATCCTGGGAATTCATACTTCCCTCGCTGCTCTCGCTCTCCACGCTTGGAGAAACGAGCGGGGACTTTGAAGAAGTCCTTGGCGGGGGCGGAGGCGGGATCTTGGTTGGCTTCGGCGGCAAGGGCGGATGCCGGGCTTTGAGCGGCGACCCGGTGGTTGATTGGTCCGTGGAGACCTGCTGATTCCAGGAGGAGTAATTCCTAACAGGCGACCCTCCGCTCTCCGTGGATGGATAAGAAGGAAGTCTCTTGGGAGGATCGGGGTAGAGCCGGTCTTTGTTCACAGGGTAAATGGGCGTCTTTGTGTGTGAGGGTGAGGTTGGGTCGGCGAGCTCGTCGAGAAGAGCATCTAGTGCGTTTTCAGGGTTGTTGGTGTTGAGACCGCAGGAACCTCCATAGGCCATGTAATTTCCAGGGGTAATGGTGGGGAAGGTGTTCTACGGAAGAGAGAATGTGGGCCATTAAAACAGCTCATGGGCGGTTGGGAAGGAAGAGGGACAACAAACCAAACAGAACACAACCGAGTAATCGAACAAATGACTGCAGAAGATAAAAAATTGTCAGACAGCCTCAGTACTCATCATAATGAGGGAAGAGGGGGAAAATAATGTTTTCGGAATAAACCATGTAATTATAAGTAAGTGTGATTCGGATCAAATGACAAGCAGCGAAGATGCAATGGACTGGACGAAAAATCACGACAGCAGCATTATCCGTCAATTTATTATGGAAAATCATTTGATATTCAAATCATAATAAATGTAAATATAATATTGAAACGACAAGGCGAAGGGGGCTCTGCAGAGAGGTCAAATTCCCACGTGTGGAACAAACAGGTAAAAGTTGGATGGATACAGAATCAAATATCGGGAATAGAAGTCATTCAATACAAAGTTTCTTGGGGGCATTCAATAAAGTATAAAAGCTTTCATTAGATGAAATTCACGAGGTTGAACTAAATATATGACAAACAATAAACAGACTAGACAGAATAACAGATTTATATTATATACAATAAACATACAAAACTTGGCACATTCACACAAACACTACCTTAAAACTAAAGAATAGATGTGTGAATAAGTAATCATTAATATATAACTATTAAATAGTAGGTATACAGAGCTTAGGGACCGACGTCGTTTAGGAAAAATTACACAGAAGAATATGGAGTGTATTCCCGAGTGTGGTGTATAAAAAGAGATGATAGAGAAAAAGAGAGAAGAGAAAAAAGGGGAAAAATAAATTTAACATGAGGAGAAAACGAGGATAGTTTAAAGCAAAAAAGCCACAAAATGTTGATTAAAATATCGATTATTTACTCTGTAATTACTTCTCTGAAGTGTGAGCTCCACTTCCAACCTTGTTTCATCAACTACGAAAAACAATAAAATAGCACACTACAGTCAGCAAACACTTTTATGAAGCTTCAACTTCAATGACTTCAAAACTAGGTAAAACTATAGTCATTAAATTGCCTACGAGAAATTTATTCCCATTTCATATAAATACAGCGTGGCAAAACTAATATGTCCCAATGGAGAAAGTCAGTAATGTATTAAGATAGGAAAATTATAAAATAAC